>VXAD01012527.1:238085-340980 GCA_013399195.1 Dicrurus megarhynchus
ATATATTTATATATATTAAAAAGTTTAGCTCCTACTTGGAATATGCTTTATAATCTTTCCAGGTAGCACAAATCCGTGTGCCCAGTGGTTCACAGGTGCCAGGTGTTTTCTTTATTGTAAATACTATTACTGAAAGCATTTGCAGGGTTTTTTTAGTCCCACTTACTTGGTGCTGACTTGCTTTTGCCAACTGCTCGTTGGCTGATTCTACGTTGGAAGAAGAGGTCTCAATGTTGGCTTCAATGCTATCTGCAAATTAAAAGAATAGAAGATGATTACAGGGTGCAAACCAGAAACAAAGGCTTTACACCAACAGCAATTCAGCAATTTCCTCATAGGCATAAAGAGAGGAGCAGCCCCTTGTTTGTGACCTGCAGTTCTGCAGGGAAGTAGGACCAACACCCATTTTGATGAACATCCAACCCATCGGTCAGAGGCAGGATGACTGACAGCTCTCCATGGGTCCCCTGACAGGATGGAGGTTATTTCTCATCCCATTCCCACTGAAATCAATGGGAAGAGTGGCAGGGAATTCAACGGAAAGCAGCTCAGGACTGATAAATTTACTGGAATAAATTATAGAAGGGACATGACACCTGAAATTATCTCGTTACTAGAGCTCAGGGATAAGATTCATCCAGGTCTATGTGGGTTATTGACCATGCCCAGGTGTCTGTTCTTGATCAAATCATCTCAGACAATATCACAGGCAGCAAATCCGTGGTGTGCAATTCCTCCCACTCTCCAGGAGTTGATCAGATTAAACAAACCACAAGCCAAACTCCTGGACCACATTTCCAAGCTGCAGTGGAGGCCTGTAAAATGGCTCAGATTGAGGCAAATTGCCAGAATCTAAAATGAAGGGAGAAGAATCTCACCCTACATTGGTTTGTCTGGCACTGGGGGAAGCCCAGAGGAACCACAAGGAATCAAAATGGGACTGGAAAAGAAAGATTATCAGCTACACATCACAGCTGGCAGTCCCCACTTCCACCAAAAACAAATATTAACTTTGACTCCTGACTATACTTAGAAAGCAAGACACTTTTGGTATAAAACCTGCATAAAAAGGGTTTGTTTTTCCAGCAGAAATCTTGGAAATCTTGACCAGTTTGTCCCCCAAGAGATGTGCAGCCAAAATTTTCTGGCCACAGTGGAAGAGGATGTGTCCTTGGTCTGTTTCTGGGTGGGTTTGAGCACGAAATAAACCACACAGTGCATGAACATGATCAGGAGAACTCAACCTCAGGTAGAAACTGGAGAATAAGGTTCCAAGGATTTCTCAAATCCTTAATAAAACCGATGGAAATTCTTCAACTAATAGTATCAGGGGTTGGATTAAGACATGCCACAAAAGATTGAAGTAATTTATTCTTTGGTTCTAAAGGAAAGAACAGGAATTAATCTTGCCACTCTTGTGGTGGACAATGAAATGAGAGTTTGCAGATAATTTGTGGAAAGTGATTGCATTCAGGTTTTGCCATTTTTAAATTAAACTGTGTTAAAGTCTATTAATGTAATTATGCACTTATAATAACTCAAAATAAATTTTTTAAAAGGCAAAGAAAAAAAAAAATCCCAAAAAAACACAAAAGAGAAAAAGAGCAAAACCCCAAGGGCCCAATCAATGTAACAGAACTTGCTCGTGTATGAAGTTTCTCGGGATCTTAGTGCAGACACCCCTTCACTACTCAATGTCTCTTAAAGGCTGATTGGCCTCACAAAATTAATCATCTAGGCAGAGAGGAGCTACAGAGGAGAAATGTATTAAATATATCCTTCTAAAACAAGAGCAATCTGTCTGTGCTTCTCCTGGGGAAGAAGGAAATCATAGAAGCAGCTTAATTTAGCTCCCTTGAAAGGCCCACCGGAGGAACCCAACGCTTTCCGCTGCCTGCGGGGAGGCCTGAGGAGATTTGCCATCATTAGATAAAATTAAACACTGTACACACCCCCTTAGTGCTCCATGGAATGGGAGAACCATACCTTAGGCACTGTTTTTGCAAACAGCATCCAGGTTTTTCCCAGCACAGGCTATCCCAGGTAAGAAGGATGTGTGCTACCTGTCCTGTGTGAGTCGATGGATGTTACAGAGGGAGGCTGGGCTCTGGTGGAACTGTTTTGCTCACTCGTTCTCCCAGTGTGGTGAACACCAGCCTTGGAATAAGTAAACCTCCCATTTAAATTCTATTTTTTGAAGTAACTTGTAATCCTGAGGCACAGGGGAAAAACTAAAACAAACGAAAAACCCCACCAAACCAGCTCTAAAACTCTAAAATAATGAGACACAAATATGTAAAGCAATTTAACTAGGTATTTCTGCTGATTAACACAGGAAAGCAAGGAGAGGAAAGAGAATTTGGCTCAAATCACAAAGAAATAAGCAATAAGTCAATGATGTTACTAAGTCAATGATGAATATGTCACTGACAGACATTTCAGTGGCTCTTTGCTGAACTAGTGGTGGTTCAGGACTCACCTTGGCCACTTCCAGGCTCCTTGCCAAGGCACCTCACTTGGGGATAGAGAGACAAGGGTGGTAGGTTCCTCAGCAGGCTGAAAAAACCTGCTGGAGGGATCGGCCTTTCCCTTTGCTTTTGGATTCAGGATGAAGGGACAGTGACTTTGTTCCCAAACTGATGAGATAATCCAGCCCTGGGTCTGGAATTTCTCAAAGAAACTGAATCCCCCGACAACTTTCTGCCCTCAGACTCTGGTGACAAATTTATTGTACAATTTGAAAACAAAAATCCTAAGGGGATGTGATCACCATTTTGGTAAATTGAGGGACAGGGCTGCACCAAAGCAGATGGTGTTTGCAGCCAAATACATCAGAGAATTAGGAAAGTATTTATAATTTTTCATCTAAAACATAATCTTGCAATAGGAGTAGTGAAGGTGACAGAGCTAGCCAGGTTTTAGATTCAATTTTTTATGATTTTATGACACATTTATCACACAGAGATGGAAATAATGATGACCCCAAGAGGTATCTTTCAACTATCCAGCTATTTATCTGTGTCCTGAGATCAAGCCCTTCTAATGGCCAACAGGAATCTTACACAGGAAATTACTGGAGTGACAGTGGCTGGAGTGGGGGTTTTGTCCTAATCTTTCAAGGAATCACTCATATGACCTGAATTTTTACAGCAGCAACAATGGATTGGTTTCACAAGGCAGAATTTCAGCTAAACCTCTTGAAAGACAGGAAAGTGAGCTCGTGAATGAGAATTTTTAAATGCTCCCACTTGGCAGTAACCAAAATGGGCCCCTTCAGGTTTTCATAGTATGCTTTTATTTTTAGCACTTTAATAAGCTTAACCCTCTTTTATTGCTACAACTTCTGGCTAAAAATAATCAATACAGCATACTGAGAGGCTCAATAAAAAGAAGAAGGGGGAAAAAAGGGAGTATTTTGGTAATGCATGAAGGTTTCTTTCCTAATTAAAAGCCAAGTTTGGAGGGAAATTGCTTTCAGGGTGAAAATGAATTTTGCCCATTCGAATTGCCATGTACTTGGAAAGTTTTAAGTGAGTGTCATTCCACGAACAAAAAACCCTCAGGCTTAGTGAAGACAGAACTGTGGATGTTAAAGAGAAGGAAAACTATGACAATTCTTCCAGAGCAAAGTTTAAAATGGCTCAGGGTTAGTAATTTGCAAACTTCAATGTAAACATGGAGTTATAAATTCTGCACACGAGAGGATTTATAAAATAATCATGCTCATATGTTAAACTCGGGCTAAATGGGTCACACTGGCTTAGACTGGTGCAAGAAAATACAATTTTCAGCTCTGTGATTCATCTGGAGCTGTGGTTATTGCTTCCAAAAACAGGCAGATAGAACCTACCTTCCTATCTGATTGTAGCAGATCTCTAATTCTTCCACAAAACAACACATCACAACCCTCAGAGGTAAGGACTGAGGCACTGAACAACCAGTCAGCACCATTTCCCAGGCAGGCCTGGAAAGAGGATTTAAAGTACCCTAAAATGTCATAACCAGCTCTTCCTGCTGGTTTTCTTCAGCCAACAGCCCAAACCCCTTGGTCTGAATGAATAAAAGTGGCTACAGGGCAATGGCTGAACACCAGCATAAATTTACAGCCCTTTTTCTCCTGAATGATTTATACTGTCCTTGAAATGCGTCTTGGAAATGTCAAGCATCTGCTACATATGGATGTGCTGAAAAATGGTACTGCCTGGCCAGAGGTTCGCCATGCCTGCCAAGGATTTAAAATTCAAACGTTGTCCTGTGTGTGTTTCTTGGAAAACAACACGTCCTGCCAGGGAATAAGGCACCTCCTATCATCTGCTCGGTGCTAAATGGCAGAGTGCAGAAATATTATCACTGTGGCATTTGCAAAGCAATTTTTACTGCTCTTTCTTACAGAGAGAAGTGGCCTCAAATTCCTGATGTTTGCCACAGGAGAAGAGTCAGCACATGAAAAGCATCCTGAGGGTGCACGTTCTGGACTCAGTGACCACTGCACACTCTCAGTTACCCATCCACGTTCCCATATGATGCTCTCAGATGGCCTGGGATAATCAATCCAAGGCTCTACCTTTAAACCCACAAAATTTGCACATGTGAGGATATTACATCACGGCAACAGACCTGATCAAATTTTTTTTCACTATTTCCTTCTTTTTCTGATTAAAAAAAGCTATTTCAACAGCAGGGTTTTTTTGTGAAGTAATTTATGGGTGTGTCAGATTTTTTTTTATTCTCCAAATAATCTCTGAAAGTAATTTACAGAGCAAAACAGCTCAAATAGCTTTGAATGGGAAGTTCCAGATGGTTTCCTGTAGCACACCCTTTCTTTTCATAGAATCAGAGAATGATGGAATGGTTTGGATTGGAAGGGGCCCTAAAGATCATCTTGTTCCAACGCCCTGCCATGGGCAGGGACACCTTCCACTATCCCAGGTTGCTCCAAGCCACATTCAACCTGTCCTTGAACACTTCAAGGGATGGGGAGTCCATAACTTCTCTGGGCAACCTTTTCCTTGTGGTTTACACTCAATACATTTTTTTTAATTCTGTAAGACATCCAAGTTAAAGAAAAATAAAATATGTTTCTTTAAATTTGCAAATAATAATAAAAAAAAGAAGTAAAGATCAAAATTATATTTTTTTCCCAAATACAGATCATGAATTGACACAGTTTGGATAAAGCCCTGAATTTCATTTGCATGCAGCATTTTTCAGAAGTCCACTTCTGTCTATAATTAACACAAAACTCACTTTCCATCACACAGCTGAGTTATCAAGTCCTATTGCTGATGACAGAAGTTTCAATCTGAATTTGTCACAGGAATAAATAAGGTTGGTAGGGGTGTGGTTTCATAGAAAAAAATATATTTTATTTCTGCTTGCTGTCTTGGAAAGATCATATATTTTACCTACCAAGTAAGGTCACTGATATTTACAACTTGCTTGACCTCTTTTGCTTTACACGGCTCGTTTGATTTACTTAAACTGCACCAGTCATGTTTCCCAAACAGTCTGGCAGAGAATTGCACCTCCCAGCAGAAATAAACCACCCACCTGGGCAGCTTCTGCCTTTCTGACATTTACTGCTCAATCACAGCATTATTAGAAACTGCGACCACGGCAGTTCTAACTTCCCAAAAACTGCTTTGGATAAATTGATGTGAGAAGAATCCTACGGGTGGCAATAAACCTCGTGGAAGGAAGAGCCTTGCTTCTTGTACAAAATTAGCTGGCTCATTAACTGTAATTATACCAGCCCAATCACATTATGAGGGGTCAAAGACAGAAACAAACACAGCAGACAAATCTTTAGGCGTTAGTAAATTTGCAAGTGTAGAGTCGCCCATTATTCTTCTCCTTGTAAACCAGCATGTGCTGTCTTACCAGCCCTGCCAGCACAAGAGCCAAATGTGAGAGTCCTCATGCGAGGGGTGACGCAAAAAATCACACTCACAGAGAGCAGAAGAAGGAGAGAAACACAAAAGCTGATGCAGTTCTCGTGTTGCTTGTTATCTCGAGTAAAACGAGTCGGTCAGAGATCACAGTAAGCCCACACCTGGCTCCAACAACTCCATCGCAGCAGAGGTCACCAAGCAGTGCCTCACATGACACTGAGCACCTACCAGGCTGTCCAGCCCTGTCCAGGGAGCTGTTCAGTGGGGGCCACCACTGCTGCAGTCCAGGTAAACAGGGAAAGGCGAGCGCCATAAAACACAACATAGAATCACAGACTGGTTTGGCTTAGAAAATACCTCAAAGATCATCTCGTTCTAACCCTCTGCCATGGGACACCTTCCACTAGACCGAGCTGATCAGAGACCCATCCAACCTGGCCTTGGACACTTCCAGGGGTGGGGCAGCCACAGATGCTCTGGGAAACCTGTGCCAGTGACCCAACGACCACGACTTTCAAATTGTTGCCTACAAGGCAATTAAGGATAATGATACCACACAATTTCAGCAGCTGGAGGGGTTGGCAATAAAGCTTTTGTTAGACTTAGCAGAAACACAACTGATGACAGGGCATACACTGAAGGTGAACGAAGAAATGGGAAGTTTCTTGGGAAGTGAATGGGAAGTGGAATAGTGACTCCGAATCACCCCAGTGCACCCTTCCTGCATGGGCTGTGCTCTGTACTGACACATAATGCTGGGTCTTATCAAGTGGCTGGAAGCAACACAGCCAGGAGATTTTCCAACCCATCAGGATCCGATAAGAACATAAATGTACACACTCCCATAACAGCCTCCTCTGAGATCACTTAGGAACCTAAACCAAATGAGAGACTTTGCAGGCCACATTCAACCGATTGGAGATGTTAAAGCTGTTGCATTTGGGTATTTGGGGACTGTTCTCAAGATGTGCTCGTTTTCTGCAGATGTCCCAAGCTGAGACATGTAACTCAGGAGGGTTTAGTTAAGGCTCCAGTTGAATGATTTCCCAGCTCAGTTTGCAGTCTGACAGCAGACTCCTGGCTATGCCATCCAGGCAGTCGGACTGGAGGAGGATGTGCTGATGGGCCCTCTTGACGGTGTTTACGTGTTCAACCAGCCTTCAGGTCAGAAAGGCGACAGAGTGGACTTGATTTCACAGGAAAAAACAAAAAAGATTTAAAAAAAACCAAAAACAAAACTGAAACCTCCCCATATTCCAAAGCTTCCAAAAAAAGCAACCCATTTGCAAATATCTTTTCCTTTGAAGGATGTTTATTGCTATTGTTACCATCACTAGGCAATATGTGACAATGTGGCACATCAGTGAATGCCAGCATTGCTCAGGGACTGAATTCATTGGCCCATCAAGAAGTTCCTCCTGACTGAAGGAAAGCAGCAGCTGCCATGTCTTTACTTCTTTTTTCAGGTCTGTGGGCTCCAGCCTGACAGATACCAGGCAGAGGTGTTTGTTAAGTGAGGGAGCATCGACTTTAGATCACATGAAGAATTTTTTTCACCCAGTTATTTTTAGATATAAAAAGTCCAGACTTCAAGAGTGAAGTGAAAGCCAAGTAGCACCAGGGTCTAAGTCTGGATGAGTATTGGTCTAAAAAGAAAGTCTGAGGAAGTCTTAAGCTTAACACAGTGGGACATTGATCTGTTCTGAGGAGGCCACCAAGCTAATTAGAGGGATGGAGAACCCCTCCTAAGCGGAAAGGCTGAGACAATTGGGACTGCTCAGACTGGAAAAGAGAAGGATTTATGGTGACCTAAATGCAGCCTTCAAGTACCTGAAAGGAGCCTGCAAGAAAGATGGAGAGACTATTTACAAGAGCCTGGAGTGACAGGACAAGGGGGAATGGATTAAAACTAAAATACAGTAGGTTTAGTAGGAAGAAATCCTTCCCTGTGAGGGTGGTGAGACACTTGCACAGGTTGCCCAGAGAAGCTGTGGCTGTCCCATCCCTGGAAGTATCCAAGACCACATTGGACAGGGCTTGGAGCAACCTGGATTAGTGGAAGGTGTCCCTGCCTGTGGCAGAGGGTTAGAACTGGATGAACTTTAAGGTGCTTTCCAACCCAAGTTGTCCTATGATTCCATGATTCTTTCAGCCAGTGAGATTTGCTGTGCAAAGATGGATTTGTCTACATCTATTCTGGAAAAAGAGGTAGAGAACTGGTAAATTCCTTCCTGTGTTTCTGTTCTTGCAATGTTAAAATACATGGCCACTATGTGAGCTTGGGATCTTTTCCCACTTTAGGGAGTTGGGGAGGTTACAGACACAAAAAGCTTGGTTCCAAAACTGCTCAAAAGAGTCAGAAATGTGACACTTTTAAAAGTGCAAAACATTTTCAGAACAACCTGGGTCTTTCCTTGTGGCTTTCAGAAATGTGATCGAGCTGTAAACAGTGACAGAAGTGGTGAAAGTCGAATTAGAGCAGTTCAGATCAGGGATGTAGGTTTTGAATGTTATTCTGGCATAACTATTAAGGTTACATACACAATCCTACATTACAGGTAGGATGGAAAAACAGCTCTTCTAAAACACAGAACAGCATTTCCTTTAGCCTTGGGCAAAAAAAAAGCACTAATTCCTATTCAGGTCAACTTTATTCTTGGTTACAAGACAAACAGAAGCCTACAAAACTGGACAAATGTGCACTAGCTTTCATCAGGTTTCAATACAAATATTTGCATTTGTGTTGTTGACACTTTCTTCAGAGGAACTGAGGATTTAAGGATTCTCTTCTCCCTGACACCAGTCACAAAACTGATTCCATGGAAGTTTGCCTGCGTATCCCAGTACGACCAAAGTACAAGCTCACATGTATAAAATAGAGATGTTCAGTGTGAAATACTGGGAATGTTTCAGGCTGTTGGGGAGCTTACAGCTCAGTTGAGTGGACATCTATGAGTGTGGAAAGGAGTGATTGCTGCAGTTGCAATCACCTCCAACATAATTTTCTTCTCACAGCACCAAGCCTTTAATCTTTGGATGCTTTGGCTGCAGAATCCTTTTGCTACCATGACAGTAAAGTTTAGTGGAGATAAACCTCTTCTGGCCATCCGGAGATCTTGCCATTTGTCCATCAGATCCCCAAAGTTGTCCTCAAGGCATGCCAGAACCTCCTGGAATAGTTATGTCCTGCTGTGTTGTCCTTCCAATGGATGCTGGGGTGGTTGAAATCCCCCATGAGGACCAGAAACTGCAGGAGGACCAGAGGCTGTTCCTGTCTGTCTGTAAAGGGCCTCATCCACTTTGCCTGTCCTCTCTTTAATCCCGACCCATAAAATTCCCACCAGCTTCTCATCCATCCCCAGGCAGCATCCCATGCACTCCAGCTGCTCTCTCACATAAAGGGCAACTCTTCCTCCTCATTTTCCTATCCTGTCCTTCCTAAAGAGCCTGTGTCCCTCCAAGGCAACACTTCATCACAGGAGCCAACCCACCACTTCTCCATGATCCCAACAGAATTGTAACACTTTAACTTCATGCAGATCTCTAACTCCTCAGGTTCATTCCCTATATTTTGTACATTTAGCACCACAGAACGTTCAGTTCCTGCAGAGGATTTGGGATATTTGTGGTGGTGCCTGGTAGGCACTTCCCTGCTCACTGCCAGGTCTGAAGGTGGCCCTGCCCCCACCCCATTTTGATGATTTTGGGAACCTTTCCTGCCACATCGCCCTGTGTCCTTTTCTCAGCAATCCTGTCCTCTGCTCCCAGGCAGGGACTGCTGGTCACACCCTCCCTCCCCCACCATTACTAAAGTCCTCCTTATGTGGTGGATCCCATCTCTCCCAAGCAGCTGCAAACCTGCAGACAGGGTTCCATTGAACCCAAACCATGTCACCAACACCAATCCTAGAGCCAATTACTGTTTTCTCCCGTTAGTGTCCTCCTTGCCCTCTTTCCCCTCACAGCAGCCTCTGTGATGAAGCTGCACTGGGATGCTTTTGCCAGGAGCTCCTGCAGGATTGTGTTGGGAAGGCTCTGCTGATTCCCAGCTAACCCAGGCCATTGGCTTGTTTTGGTTTCAGGGGCTTGGGCTCACTGACATGGTAATGCATAATTAAATATCTGTACCAAAGAGGTGCCAGGACCAGGAACTTGGGCACAGAGTTTGTTTGCAGAAGACATAAAATAGCAGAGATATCCTCTCCCAAGTCTGCCTTTCATTCCTTCCCTGCATGACAGAAATTGCTCTCTCCCCTAGGGTGCATTATCAAGGTGTTCATTAAGGAACTGGCCCACATGCCAGAAAAACTCCTTTTAGGTTCTTGTAAGAAGCACGGGATTCCCTGCCTGTGCCATGCACACACCAGACAAACTCTCCCCACAATTCTCCCCAGCTCAGGTGAACCAGAGAGGGGATTTCTCTGGGAGCATTTTGCTGAGGGGCTCATCTCATATTCCCTGGTTTGTATCTTCCCCGTGTTTCCTAAACAAGCACACACAGAACTTTCATTCCATGCCAGAGGAACAGACTAAAAAAAAAAATAAAACAAGTGCCAAGAGAGCTGTCTCTTGTCATCATGGAGTTTTCACTGTGGGGTTTTCAACATCCCTTTCCTCCTGATTCTTCATCTCACTCACTTTTGTGTAATATGAATGTCAAAAGATAAACAGTGGGACCCTTCAGCAACTGGTTGGGAAGATACCTGGATTGGCTGTCAGGATTAAAAGATAGTCAAAGAAACCTGTTAAAAATCTGCTGGAGTGTAAGAGGAAGAAGAAGAAGAACATAAAAAAAACCCACAAAAACCTTATGCTGGCTCAAAAACAAAATGTCCTACTTAGTCTAACAGCTTCTCACAGGGAAGTTAATACTGGGATGGCTTCTATGCATGGGTAGCATCTTAAAATAATAAATATTGCCTTAAGAAAAGGAGTTGTGAGGATCTTGAAGCTAGTTGATGTATGTTGTCATGTCCCTCAAGGCATTAGCATCTGATGTGCTTTTAGAGATGAATCAGGCTCCAAAGTTATCCATGTACAAAAAATAAGCTTTCAAACCAGCATTAAGGGAAAAAAAAAAAAAAAAAAAAAAGGGAAAAGAAGAAGAAGAAAAAAAGAAAATATACTAAAAACTGATTTGAAATATAATTTAGGTTTTTTTTCCTGCCCCCGTGAACCTGAGTGGCGTTTCTCAGAGGGGTGCGGTTCACTCATTTCAGTGTGAAAGGAAGTATCTTATGCTAATGGAAATTTGCAAAGGTATGAACTTGGCAAAGAAATCCAGAGTGATTAATAAGCAGCAGAGAAGAGTTTCTGCTTTTAAGATCTGCATATGGCTGTCTCAGGACTTGCTCCTGCTCCCAGGAGCGCCAGTGAGAACTCTAGCTGAGTCTTGAGGTGAGAAATAGCCCCACAAATCTTGCTCCTCTGGAGTTTAGGTCCCTCAATGAGCCTTTAGGACTATTAGCTCTCAAATTTGGAAGTAGGCAGTTTCAGAAGTACCACATATTGTTATTGTGCATACAGAAAATAAGAGACAGAGAAAAAAGGCCAATTTTTCTTTATCAGAAAAGAGCAGTGACAAAGACAAAGGTCAGAGGGAGCTGATCTAAAGTGTCTTCTCTCTGTTCCCAAAAGTGGTGGCTCTCAGTGATGGGCTGCTCCTAAAGACAGGACTAGGGGTTACTCTCATCTCTTTTCCCAGTTTTCTCCACCCAGTTTTTTCCTAGTCATTGGTAGCTGGAGAACAAGAGGAGATCAACTAATAGACAGAAACTTCAGACTGTATATGAGCACATCTTGATGTCAGGCTTCTGTAAATTTAGTTAGACACACCCTGCTACGTGGAATGAAAATTCTATTTGGAAACAAAAAGCTGCTTAATTTTCCCTAGTTTGATCAATACTCATAATAACAATTACCACTACTATTGTTTTTTAATTACAGTTCCAGGTAGAAAGGAAGAATTGGATCCCTTTCCAGTTAATGTTACATATTCTCCAGCTTCCTTTTTGCAGTCACAAGGGAATGGATTCATCTCCCTGTGAATTCTATTTTATGCTAAATATACCAGCAAACTGTCCATAACAGTAGAACCTTACTGCACAGGGCAGCTTGTCAGATCAAAACATCTCTGGATGTACAAAAAGCTCAGAACTCAGGGAAAATAATCACAGCATCAACAAAGGGCTGCTCGTGAGGGACAAGATCACATTGGAATGGTGGAAGAGGGTAATACAGCCCATAATTTTTGTGTGACACCTACCTATTGTGTCTCCCTGCTCGTGCACCATGGAGGCCAGGTCTTTGATGATCTGGTTCACATCCAACATGTCACTCTGAAAAGACAGAAATGTGAACATTAATGAGGAGTGGGGAATATCCAAGTATAAAAGGCACGTTCCACAGTCCGGCTTGGCAAAGAAAAACACAAACCCAGAAATCTTCATTGGAGTAGAAGTAAAAGGGAAAGTTGTAACGCTCCCATAGTAAACAAAAAAGTCCCTCAGAGCCATGGTTTGCTGGATCTAAGTCAGCCAGCTGACTCAGGCTTTGTGAGAGGAACAAGTGGAATGATCAGATTTTATGGCTGCTTTTCAGAACTGTGGAGGACTACGGAAAAACAACAATAAAAACAACAGCAGCAAACCCTTCTCTTTCTAAAAAAGTTATTGGTGATGCAGGCCATTCATCCCAGACTGTTTTCTCCTACACAGAAAAAGGCCATCTCTCAGCACAACATCCATCTGATGCTATTCATAAACTGATAGAGATACAATCAAAAACTCCCCATTGCTAGGGCAATAAGGAAAGAGCTGTTTGATGAACAGATTCATTTACATGTTTTCAAGTAGTAAAAAAAAAAAAAAGTAACTGCATTCAGCTCTGAAATTTTCTCTGTGAAAACACAGCAAATTACCCATGAGTTTGTTTCCTTCATTTCTGAACACTCACCATATAAAAGAGCGAATGTGAGCATATGTTGACATCATATGACACTGTCTCTCGTAAAAAGAATTAATTTAGCAATAATAGACATAATAATATAGACACTGCTAAATGCACTACCAGTAAGGCAACATTACCAGAGCAGAAAAAAACAACATTAAAACGGGATGTAGGTTTTTTTTTTCAGCTGTACAAATCAGAGAATCACAGAAACATTGAAATGGGCAAGAACCTCTGGAAATTAAAAAAGCCCTTCTGAGAGCAGACAATTAAAGTAGGTTCCTCAGGGCCATGGGTTTGTCTGTCTCCAAGGATGGAGATTCCACAGACTGTCTGGCAAACTGTAAGTCCATGGAACCCTGTGTGTTGTTTGACCATGGCTGGGTGCCAGGCACCCACCAAATCTGCTCTCTCACTCCCCTCCACAAGTGGACAGGGGAGGGAAAATATAATGAAGGGTTCATGAGTTGAGATAAGAACCTGGAGACCTCCCCCTCCAAATATTACCATGGGCACAACAGACACTTATTAATTGAATTTATTACTAACAAAATCAGAGCAGGATAATAAGTTTTGCAACTGTCTGGACACGATCCTGTGCCATGTGCTCTGGGAAGACTCTGCTGGAGCAGAGAAGTTGGACCAGATGACCCCACTGTGGTCCCTTCCAGCCTGACCCACTCTGTGATTCCATGTTCATCCCAAAAGATCCAATTGCTGCCACCACACTTTTTAAAGAACTCCATTTCCTTTCTAGCAAATTTAGAAAATGGTGCAAAATGAATCCATGTCCTCCTACTGAAGTTTGCTATGAGACTATAACTGCCATAACACTTGAACACGTAATGCAATAGAACTGCATCAATTTAAAATGAGGTCTGGGAGTTCCACTGTGAGAGCTAGAATACACCAAATTGTTGAATGACTGAAGATGTAGGAAAAGCGAAGGATTGAAAAAGCTGTGAGAAATCATCATAAAGCAAAAAACACTCCCCCAACCAAAGACTGGGTAATGCACCACAAAATGCACTTCACTCCTTCCCTTGTCAAGCATAATGAAGCTTTAATTATGGATGGTATTACCCCTGAATTGTAAATACTGCAGAATATTTTGCAAAACAATGAAGTTTAAGCAATTTGAGGTTGTGCTTGAGCACTGTGTTAGTAAATCATTGCTGGGAAATGAGGAGAAAGTAGTGGTGATTTTTTTTTTTTTGCGTAGGGAAGTTTTCTGAGCTTTTTGTAAAAGTATTTCAAAGGAGAAAGCTTAAGTAAAATGTGAAGAATTGTGAATTAACTTTAATGTGTTGTTCTGCTCTTGTTTAACTGCTTTGCAAAAGATGATTAAGGAAAATACAAACAAAAAAATAATAATACTGAAAAAGCCCAGAATGCTGATTTTTCTCTCTTGGCTAAATTGTTACTGACATAACTTTTGGTTTCTGTTCCTTGCAATATAAACACAATAATTTCTGCACTTCAATCTGCTTTATTTTGTTGTGCTTCTTTCTCAGCACTTTAAGTGAAGGTGGCTTAAAGCTCACAAATGTGTTTTTGCATGTACATTTGGTTAGACAGAGTTTATTGCAATCTATTGAATTATACACAGCCTTCACCCGCCCCAAGCATTTCCACTGGAATAAACCAGATGATACATTGGCTTCTTACAGGGCCCTTCCCAGTTAATTTTGCCATGAGAAGTTGGGCTGTCTGTGTCCTGATGCCCAGATACTACGTGAGGCACGGAAGGATGAGAAAGGAAATCCAACGCTGTGTGCGAACAGTGCCGGTTCAGCTTTGCCATTTGTATTCAGGTGCTTGGGAAGAGCCAGCCATCTGCAGCTGCAGAGTAGAGATCCTTTCCATAATGTTGCAATAACACTTAAAATTACTGTTTAGCAAATATGCATCAGTGAGAGCCAGCGCTGAGTTGTGAGGAAGGAAAAGCTGCGACTTCTGCACTTAAGGAAAAGCAAACAGGGGTGAGTTATAAAGCACAGAGAACAAAAACAATCTGACCTGAAGCAAGAAATCTGTTGAATAATTTAACCTGGCAATGTGAAGCCTCAAAGTCCTTGATATATGTAAGGAAAACAAAGGAAGAAATAGAAGAAAGAAAAACACCCAGAAATAAAGACCTTCTGTAGTGGAATATACCTCGGAGCTATGCTCCTGCTCCTTCTTGCCAGGTCTGCTTCATCCCCAGGTACCTCTGGACTTGCCAGGCATCACAGTTTGTTAGGAAAATCAGATTGCCTTTGGTTTCCCATGTTTGCACACAGTTTGCAGAATTCCCAATGAAATACAGCTCCTCATAAATCTCTGACTCCACAGAACCCAGGAGTGCAGCAGCCACCACCATTCCCAAAATTCTGTCTCCCTGCCAGCTAACTAGGCTGGGGCTCCCTGGGTTTTAATTAACACCAGCCTTTCCTGTCTGGTGACAATTCATTCAGTATATTCTGCAGCAAGAGGGAGATGGGCTTAAACTGTTCCATATAAATTCTCTTTCCTTTTCTCTTTTCCCCCAAAAGGAGAAATCCGTTGTTCAGATTAGTAGACAGGATTTAATATCATCCATTCTGGAACAAAAAGAATGAAACTAGTCAACAATAAAATGAAATGGCAGTAGCTAAAGATGGCCAAAAAAGCAGAGAAGTGATAGAGGAGAAAACCAGAGATGTGAAAGAATATGATGCCCCTAAGTTCCGGAGGATTAACTCTCACTGGGGAAAATTAGTTTGGGAAGTTCTTAACAGAAAGTACTGGGTTAAAATGGCAGGACTGTTTGAGTAATTTAACCTGACTCAATAAGTGAATAATGGCACTGCATAGTACTGAGATTTTGGGAAAAAAATTAAATTTCTAAACCTGACACAAAAATGGTTGGAAATATGATTTTGCAGATAAACCAGAAATTTCAATTTCCCTTTTTTTTTTCTTTAACAAGATAAAGATTTCAACATTTTTGAAATTAATTTGTGAGCAAGTTGGGTTCTAAAACCCAGACATCATCACCAATGTGGGAACAATAAATCCCAGCAGCCCATTTCCCCATGTAATGAGCATTACTGAAGTATTTCCAAGGCAGCAAAGAAGCAAATCTCTTCTCTCTTCCCCTCTCATGCTTTGTGGGGTGACGATTTACTCACACTGAAAACTTCCAACATAACCCTGCCCTTAATGATATCCTAAGGACACTGCTGTATTCCAGCCATGGGAATGGTGTTAAACAAACCAGAGAGGGGAACGTGCTCTCCTCAGAAGGACACGGAACAAATCTGTTGAGTCAATAATTCCTCCCTCACATGGAGCCAGATCCCAGCCTCCTCTGTCAGTGTCAGCTCAGGTCCTCAAGGGAAGAGTCGCACTCATTTCTAGGAATGTTTGCCTTAGGTTTGTATGAAAATGGGATCAGAAGTATCAGTGCTCTATCCTATTTAGCACATGTGTGTTTACTCACAAAGCAGCCACTCATTTTTTTAAAGGACTATAAATTAGCATTTAAATTAATTGCTGCCTCGATATTCAGGAGCTGCTGAATTTTTACAAGCGAGGTCACATTCTGACCCATCATCTACTGTGCAGCAAGCAGCCAGGAGAACTATAAAATAAACCTCAAGGAGATCCTGAAAGATGTCCTATAAGGCCCAGGTGTGTATTTCTGCACATGGAAGCACTGCAAAACACAATAAAGCAAAACAAAACCCCTGTGCTTGTTATTTTTAGGGGGAAAAATAAAGAAACAAGATAAAAAAAATCAACCAACAGCTCTTTGTAGTGTCTGTCATGTTTTACCAAAGAGATGCTGAGATGTTCCTTGT
Source organism: Dicrurus megarhynchus (assembly GCA_013399195.1). Lineage (NCBI taxonomy): Eukaryota > Metazoa > Chordata > Aves > Passeriformes > Dicruridae > Dicrurus > Dicrurus megarhynchus. The sequence goes on from VXAD01012527.1 coordinate 254,749, forward strand.
GTGTTGTCCCATCTGCAACACCCGTGGGGCATCTCCTACCCTGTGGTCCACCATGTATGGATATGGAAAGACAAATCAGAGTATGGTGTTTGTCTGTCCTCATTCCTTTCTGAGAGACGGGGGAAGGAAAGGGAAAGGAAAAAATAATACAAAATGTGAGCAAGCTTCTGATGCAAGATGGGCAGAAACTAAATCTTGCTGCAACAGCCTTTCAACAAATATTTTTCTCTTGTCTATGGCTGGGGAGAAAAAAATGACATTCAATAAATCAACCTGATTCAGCCTAAGCAACAACAGACCAGCAGAAAATTGTTTTGAGGGCAGACGCTATCCAGAACAGCAATTACAGACTGAGTTAGATCTCCTCTGGGACTCAACAACAGCCACAGTGTGGAGTTTCTCTCCCTCTCTCTCTTGCCTGAGCGCGTTTCCTCTCTCTTTTGCTGTCTTAGACGTCTGTGTCATCTCAGGGAGCGTAGAACCGTGCTGCATAATTAAAGTGGTCGTGCTGAGCTTTGGGATGCCAGTCCAGCACCTACCTGGGGACACCAGCTCAGGAAACACAACAGGAAGGGGGTTCCTGTCCACCGAAAGCCAAAGGGAGAGGCTGTGGGAGGTGAGATGCCTCGAGCTCATCAGAGAGAGCCGAGGCCGCTGCAGAGGGCACCTCACCAGGGATAAGTACAGAGATCCTGCAAGCTGCCAGCTGCTATTTTATTCATTCTGCCCCTGGCTGGATGCCACGTGCCCATCAAAGCTGCTCTGTCACTCCCCTCCTCAGCTGGACAGGGGAGAGAAAATATAACAAAAGGCTCGTGGGGTGAGATAAGGACAGGAAGAGATCAGTCATCAGTTACTGTCACGGGCAAAATAGACTTGATTTGGGGACATCAGTTTCTTTTATTACCAATCAAAATCAGAGGAAGGTAATGAAAAATAAAACCAAATCTTAAAACACGTCTCCCCAACCTTCCCTTCTTCCTGGACTTAACTTCACCCCCAAGTTCTCTCCCTCCTCCACCGCTGTGGCACAGGGGAATAGGGAATGGGGGCTGTGGTCAGTTCATCACACATTTCTTTCTTCTCCCACTAATCCCCAGCTCCATTGTGGGGTCCCTCTCATGGCAGACTGCACCCCAAAAACTGCTCTAACCCGGGTCCTTCCCATGGGCTGCAGTTCTTCATGTGGGTCCTTCCCATGAATCCTTCCAGCTGCATCACCATGGAATCAGAATCATAAAATCACAGAATGGTTTGGGTTGAAGGAACCACAAAGATCATCCAATCCCACCCCCTGCCATGGGCAGGGACACCTTCCACTACCCCAGATTGCTCCAAGCCACATCCAACCTGGCCTTGGACACTTCCAGAGATGGGGCAGCCACAGCTTCTTGGAGCAACCTGTGCCAGGGCCTCACCACCCTCACAGGGAAGAATTTCTTCCTAATATCCAATCTAAACGTGCCTTCTGCTGGTTTAAAGCCATTCTGCCTTGTAAGCTTGTCTAAGGGAAATATAATAATGCAAACATAGGAAGAGGTAGCTTGTACTTTTTTAAACCCTTTGGATCTGGAAATAGGAGATGTGTTAATGGAAGAGGTCATCAATAATTCTGCTTTTTAAGTAGATATCCTCACTTTATATTTGGGAAATATAATAAAGCATCAAAGATCACACAAAGCCTTCTTTTTACCGACTTTGGTTCTGATCCTGAAATTAATTAACACCCCAAATTTCATTTAAATTCATCAGTTTGTAAAGGTGTGTGAATTCCCAACTGTACATGCATGAGAGTATTTATATAGGCACATAAACACATGTATTCTCATGTACCACAAACACTCCCACCTGTATAAACAGACACTGCATATAGAGAGACAACTAATAATTTTAAGATTAACTTGCCCTGAACATACACCAGGTGTTAAATGAACATTTGAGGCTTAGCAGATTGCAGAGATATAAACACAGCCTATTTCTGTCTACAGTAGCAGAAAACAGACCTTAAATCTCAGGCTTCATTTTCCTGGCTAAACACTCTGGTGTAAAATAAGCACGAACACTGATATGATCTGATAACAGGCAAGTAAACACAAAAGAAAAGAAAAGAAAAAATTGTTTGCCTTGCTTAGTTTTAACCAAAAAAAGAAAAAAAAAAAAAAGCTGTGTTGATTCCATTTTGTCTTCAAGTTAATGCTGTGATAGTTTTGATATCAGGGAGAGCAGGAGTGATATGAGCAGGAATGGGTCACATCAGAAAACTGAGATACAACAGTTGTGTCAGAATCATAAAGTCACAGAATGGTTTGGGTTTGAAGGGACCTTAAAGATCAACCAGTTCCCCCCCCTGCCATGGGCAGGGACACCTTCCACTATCCCAGGTTGCTCCAAGCCTCATCCAACCTGGCCTGGAACACTTCCAGGGATGGGGCAGCCACAGCTCCTCTGGGCAACCTGTGCCAGGGTCTCACCACCCTCACAGGGAAGAATTTCTTCCTAATATCTAATATAAACCTGCCCTCTGTCAGTTTAAAGCCTTTCCCCCTCATCCCATCACTGCATGACCATGAAAAAAATCCCTCTCCAGCTTTCTTGTAGCCTCCTTCAGGTAGGTCACCACCAGCTCACTCCAGAACCTTTTCTTCTCCAGGCTTAACCATCCCAACTCTCTCAGTCTTTCCTCATACGAGACATTTTCCATCCCTCTAATCACCTTTGTGATCCTCCTCTGGATCTGTTCCAACAGGTTGAAGTCCTTCCTGTGCTGAGGACTCCAGAGCTGGAATCAGTGCTCCAAGTGGGGCTTCACAAGAATGAAGAAGAGGGACAGAGGGGTGTGGAGAACAAAGGAATTATGCTACAAATTCGAGGAGCAGAGCAAATGGAGAATGTTTCAAAAATCACCCACGATGGAGAAGAGCATGTGAATTTACACATTTTGCAGTGCCCTACCCTTCCTTCAGCCCCACCACTCTCCTCTTCCACCAGGCACTCATAAAGTCCACAAAGAGTGAAAGAGGAAGGGAGATCCACACACCAAGGAAATGAAGAGGGAAGTGATTTCGTTCCTCTCCGGAGTGACCACCAGCTCTGCTCTCCAAATGGAAATGTACTGCAATTTTATTTCTCTTTACTGAATGTCTGATGTTCCTGTACCTTGTTAGCACAGCTGGAACAAGACTCTGGGATGTTACAATGCATATTTGGAATCAATAACCCTGAGCAACCAGATCCATGGCAGTGGGGTTGGGACAGGGTGATCTTTAAGGTCCCAACCCAAAGCAGTTTATGATCCTATGATTTATTTTCTCAAGGTTGCAAAAGAAAGTTTCTGCACCCATACTATGAATCCAAACTTTTGCTCTCCTACAGCCAAGTTTCAATCTGCTTTACCACCAAAGAAAGATTAATATCCTTGCTTTTCCAACAGACCCTTGGGCTGCATATGAAAGAGACTCACAGATCAGAAATATTGCTCCTGTTTTCTGATATGCTAGAAAAGTTTTTGCGGGATTTTCTGCCTTCTCACCTGTCCCAGCTCCCTGGAGTTGAATTAAGGAGTCCATTCTGAGTTAATTCATGTATGTATATAGGCTAATCAAATGGCACAAAAGTAATTGCATGAAAGACCCCAAGTGAGCAGAGATAATGAAACACCTGACATTGTGGCCTGTGTAGACCAGGAATAAAAATACTCAGTGAAGATGAAGGCTCTCCCAATAGAGGATATCCATTTGTATTTCAAATACATCTTGTCGCTTAGAGTTTGTGAAATTTGCTGGCCTGACACCCCAAAAGCAAAAATTAAATACAATACAAAAGGTAAACATAAAAGCCACGCAAACCAGAGCAGAATTGTCCCCCCACAGTAATCCACAGCCTTGTCCAAGAAAAGGCTTTTATGAGCAACAGATCCCTTTTCTTTCTGCAAGAGCTGGGCAACAACCGCAGTGATTTGATGCAATTGTCACCGAGTGTTTCATGTGGTAGGTACCAGCCCAACAGGAGCCATTTGTCTGCATTGCACGTTTATTTTGCTCTCCAACAGCTCCAAGGAGCCATTGGTCTCTACAGCAGCAAACTGCAAAAAGTGCGATATATGAGTTCTTACAGCAACCTATGAAAAAAAAGTCATTATTTTTTTATATGCAATAAGAATGCTTGTTGGGGACACTAAGTCTTTTTAAAATAAAATAAAATAAAATAAAATTCATTTAATATTTACAGCTACACTTTTTTGCAGCTGCTCAGAAGAAGAAAGTCTCCTGAGTACCAAGTCACCAAAGATATGGAAATCCATAAGCAACTCCAAACTCAGTTTGTTCCACGCTGACTTTTCCTTTAGCATCTCCTGCTTCCTGCCCCAGGCTGCAATGCATGAACTAATAGCAGTAGTGAGGGAAGTAGTTGTAATCTATCACCCTGACTGATACCAGCCCCAGGAAATGCAGTTTATTGCAGGTGGTATGTTATCTTCAAAAATAGAAACCGTGCAAAGATTATGACAAAAACTTCAACACTTTCTACACTTTGTTTGCAGCACTATTAATTCTCCACTCTGGATTTATTTCCATGAGGGTCATGCAGCCAGAAAAAAAATACAATGGAGGAATTCATTTTCTTTTTAGGAGTGTTCTGGGAAGCCAAGCAATTAGAGCAATCTTAAGCTGTCATGTATTACCAATTGCTGCTCAATTATTTTACTTAAATAAAATACTGATTGCAGAGTCTGATCTGCAGCTACCAACAGAGTGATTCATTTAGGTGCACTATTTATTCTTGACAAATTAAAAAAGAACATCTAACTTTAACTGAAAGGAAGGAGAAAGACAAAGGGACAAGGGAAATACGCAGAATCTTTTTACAAATCACTGCTATGCTGCCAACTCTCTGTGTAGAAATGGCTGAAACTGCTGTAGCCTGTACAGAATTTGGAGGCAACTCAGTCCTTATTACAAATGGAGTTCATGGGTTTGGTGCAAGAGAAGAAGGAAGTCACAATCTCTTAAAGAGGTCACTGAAGGTTGGAATCATAAAATCATAGAAGGGTTTGGGCTGCAAGGGACCTTGAAGATCATCTGGTTCCAACCTCCTGCCATGGACAGGGCACCTTCCACTAGACCAGGCTAATCAAAGCCCAGTCCAGCCTGACCTTGAGCATCTCCATGGATGGAGCATTCACAACTTCTCTGGACAACCTCTTCCAGTGCCTCACCACTCTTGTCGGAAGGAATTTCCTCCTAATATGTAAACTAAACCTACCCTCCTTCAGCTCAGGGCCATTTCCCCTTGTCCTGTCACTCCATCCCTTGTCCAAAGTCCTTCTCCAGCTCTCTTGGAGACCATTTAGGCACTGGAAGGGGCTCTAAGCTCTCCCTGGAGCCTTCTCTTACACAGGTTCTCTTCCACACCCCCAGCTCTCCCAGCCTATCTCCATGGCAGAGATGCTTCAGCCCTTTCATCAGCTTAGTGGCCTCCTCTGGACTTGTTTGAAGAGGTCAGCATCTCTCTCGTGTTGGGGGTCCCAGAGCTCCAGGTGGGGTCTCCCAAGAGGAGAGATCTCGTCCTCTTTCTTCAGGAGACTGAAGAGGCACAGCCAAAAAAAGTGGTGTGGCTGTCCAGGCCACCAAGGGCTCCACAGAGCACCAGCTCCATGAGTAACTCCAAATCCAAGGTCTGCCCAAGGTTCACCTTCTCCTCAGTGGCACAAATGGGGCAAAAAGAAGATATATGTTCCATAATTGAAAAAAAACCCTCTCTGCTCTACATTTCCCTGAGCATTGCAAAGCCAAATGCTACGCTCTTTGTAGGCTCTTCCAGATTTTGGCTCTGTGGACTGCAGACAATGCTGTTGGCACTTTTCTTACATATTTTCAGTCAATAATGCAGGTTACCTAAAAGGCACAAATGCTGAGTAAAGGTGTCTGAGGGAAAATTAATTACAACTGCAGCTAAAAGGCTTAGAAAAGAAAGGTTGATGGGTATCACCTCCTGCAAGTTGACTCTCCCAAACAGCCTCACATGGTTTTATTCTCCATTCTATACATGAGAGACTGTCCATTTTAAAAATATCCATTATATCCAAAATGATTCATCTCATTGTTCAAGGATTTTTTTCTTAATATTTAATTTATTTCTCTCTGTCCTTAGTTACTACTTGGTAATTTGTTACTACCTTCAACCTTAATATTTTAAATTATTCTACCCTTTTTTAAATGCTATTACACATCAAGTATTTCTACACAGTCATCACGCCTCAACTAATCACTGCTGCACTTTCTGAGCCTGCAATTGGTAAATTCCTGTAATCTCTCTTCATAAATTATACTTAATACTTCTTCCTCATTTATTTCCTTCTGGATCACCTCCAAAATTCTAATAGAAAAAGGAGGCCAAAATGCTCTCATTTCTCACACACCTTCTTATCATATAAAAGGTGCCAACGTCTAACGCAGACACTAAAGGCTGTGTGACAGTTCACTTCATTTTCCAACTGTCTGTGCTCAGTATCCAGTTGAAAAGTTCCAATTTCTGGTTAAAACTATCCAACAGGTCCAGTGGCACAGCTTCTTTAGTTGGCTCACTCACCAGCTGTGTCAGGAATTTATCTTCTACACACTTCACAAACATCCTGGACTGTTTCCTCTTTGCCGTGTTGTATTTCCAGCAGACATCTGGTTAAATTGAATTCACCCGTGGGAACAAAGGCCAGAGATCATGAGGCTTCTCCCAGACACTTCTAGAACAAATTATCCATCTCTTCATCCTGGCTGGGTGGTCTATAACAAACTCCCACCAGGATATCTGCCTTGCTGGCCTTCCCCATGATTCTGACCCACAAACACTCAGCCCTATTGACACAAGGGTTACCCAACTGCCTCTCCTCCCTTGTCTGTCCCTTCTGAAGAGTTTACAGCCATCCATTGCAGCACTCTGGTTGTGTGAGTCATCCCACCCTGCCTCCAAACAGTTTTCCAGTGGCACAATGGCTTCCAGCTCCTCCTGTTTGTTGCTCATGCTGTGGGCACTGGAGCTCTTATGTTTGCAGAAACAGTACAACACCAGCTGGTGTCTTCCACCCCAAACCCAGAAATCTCATGTTCGTTCTCAGATCAAAATTGTGAATTGCAATTCCATCCAGTAATTAAAATTACATGTCTGAACAACAAGCAGCTTGCTCTCTGATCAAAGGAGATGTCATTCAAACAATTAATCATTCATTTTACTTTGACAGTTTTGCTTATGTGTCATTGGCAGATGGGTAAGATGCTCTCACAGAACAAAGTCTGGGTCATGGTGATCTCTAGAGGAAGGAGGAATTATTTATAGTGTAGAGTTGGTGAATTATATGTTGATGTCTTCTACATTTACTGCTCAGCAATTTGCCCTGGCTCCCTTCAGAGTCAATGGGGAGCCAACACCGGGATTGTGGAGCTCAGATTAAGGGTTAGGTATTTTCAAACTGTCTGGGACTCATAAATACTAAGGTGGAATTTTTAGTGAAATATTGAGACAACCTTAGAGCTGTAAACTGAAAATTCATGGGGAATCAACTGAATTTCCAGAAGAGAGAAACGAGAGAAAAGAGAGTGTCTGAACAGTGCAAAATCCAAAAGTCTGGGAATTAGAGGCCAGACAGCTTAATGCCAGCCCTGTGCAGATTGATTGATGATGGGGGAAATAATCCAATGTATGATTTGCTGATGCACAAAACACAGCAGGAGAATGAGCAGCAAGAAGAGTGCATTTGTCAAGAGTTACCTGGTACCTTTCTAGGACAGGCAACACCTGAGGAGGGGGAAAAGCAGCAGATGGCAAATACACAAGTAGAGCAAACAAAGTCTAGATGAAAATATTGTAAAAACTCGGCTCAGAAATCATAGTTTAAAACTATTTGTCCATCAGTAATTTCTCTTTGGTAATGGACTGCAAGGATGCACGGAAAGGACTTCAACATCACCAAGTTCAACAAGGACAAACACAAGGCTCTGCTCCTGGACTGGGACAACCCCCAGAATCTGAACAAAGAGGTTGATGGAATGGGAACGGTCTTGCAGAGAAGGAGGTGGGAATAGTCGGTGGATGAAAAATTGGACATGAGCTGGCCATGAGCACTTGGAGCCAAGAAAGCCACCCATGTCCTGGGCTGCTGCATCAAAAACAGAGTGGGCAGCAGGCGAGGGAGGGGATTTTACGATACCCTGAGTTCTTGTGGTTTTCCTGGATCCAGGACCAATATTTTTCAGGAATGGTTTAGGTGATGGTGTAGAAAGGACAGTTCATAAATAAAAAGGTGCAGTGAAGCTCAGAAATATTTTGAGCCTGTCAGGAGATATGATTAGAATTCAAAGGGATCTTGTTGAAATGGGGAAACACTGTAAGGAAAAAGGGTGAAGCCAAGTAATGAAAACACAAAGTTCTACAGTTCGACATAAGGAATAGGAGGCAATTTCCCAGGCAGAATTCCTCCAAAAGGAAAAAAACAAACAAGCAAAGGTGCTGAGGGGTGCTGGGGACAAAGCTAGCACTTGTGAGATAAAATATTGTGTCCAATTTTGAGCAATAAATCTCAGGGGGACCTGGACACAGCTCAGAGCAAAGCCATGGGAATGATCAAACGTGTTAGAAACACAGCCTGATGGAAAATCCAGGAATTAGTGTGGTTTTCAATGTAGAAAAAGCAGAGTGGGTGGGGTTGGAGGTGTGGGGGGGACACAACAGATGTGATAATGCTTTTCTGAAAAGAGGAACTGTTGCAAATAGGAAGGGAATAACCTGTTCTCCATATTCCCCATCCATATGACAGAAATTCATGGACTGAAACTGCAGCAGGAGACATCTATATAAGAAGTTAATGATTTGGCTAGTTGATCCCGTCTTAGAGCTGAGAAAAGGATTTGATGATGTTTAAAGATTGCTCTTAACTCCACTTGTCTAATATTCGATGCAATCAATACAAACCCTGGAAATCAGAGAGGGAGAGGTGCTATTTCAGACTGCAGCCGCAAACTTCCCATCAGCTCCAGTCACTAAACTGATTAAATCATGCACCCCTCCCTCAGCCTTTCCGAGTTAAGACAAATTCCGCAATCTCTGCTCTGTTAAACATCCTCGTCCACAAAAACAAAAGGTGAAGCTCAATACGCTTTAACCAACTTACCAATAGCTGCAAAGACACTTTCTGTCATTAAATAGCAGCAGATAACAATCAGACAGCAGCGTCTCCCCTTCAGCAAGGAACAACGGCATCTGCAGCAGGGAATTGTGACAGCAGTGTGCCATCTATCAGCTGCGTGTGACAACAAACCACAGCCAGCCCCTGTCCCAAGGGCTGCATTTAGAAACCACCAAGCACATCTACAGCGACAGAGCAGATAGTCCTGCACTTATAAACCCACCAGTCACTTAGCAGAGAAGTGAGTTATCCTGCTTTCCTTCCCACCTGCATTGCCCCCTCCCCAAGGAAATGCTAATTTGGAAGAATGTGGATTCGGCTCTCCAGTTTATTAGAAAGTTTTAAGCACTTCTATTCAATCATGCTCAGTTTGTGCTCCCTAAGTTCAGATTAGCTTTCAATGGACTATTTTAATTTTGTTTTAATTTGCAAATGAGGCAGGTGAGAGTCTAGACTCGAATGGGGGGATGGCTCAGCTCATTCCCAGCCACACACCGGTGTCTCTGGCTCAAAGGATGAAGCACTGGGAAAGTTGGATGGATCTAGGGATGTGGGGAGAGAACTGGAGGAACTGGGGAGCTGCCCTCTGACTGCATGTACCTTGAAAAGGCTGATGTTTACTGTTAACACTGCAGATAATTCATTGCTTTTTCCATTCAAGGAATTCCAGATTGGCAAAATAAATGATTTTCCAGCACAGAGGACTTTAGGCACTGCACCTATCATACCTCATGTCATGATATGTCATAGAGTATGATACAGAATCATAGAATCATTAAGGCTGGAAAAGACTTCCAAGACCATCAAGTTCAATCTTTGAGCAAATACCACCATGTCCCCAAAACCTTATCATGAAATGCCATAACTACTCATTTTTTGAACACTTCCAGGGATGGTGACTCCATCACTTCCCTGGCTAGCTTGTTCCAATGTCTGATCACTCTTTCATCGAAGAAATTTTTCCTAATATCCAACCCAAACCTCCTCTGCAACTTGAAACCACATGTATATTTGAATTTTTATTAATACTAAGTAATATCAAAGTACTTTTATCAGGCCTTAATGAACGACGTTGAAAGGTCACTGAATTAGTTCAAACACTTCTAAAGGCAAGAGGAAACAGCCTTTTTCTAGGTTTTTGGCTGGTGACAATAAGTTCTCACTGTTTGATGACTCCTTGGGATAAATTGATGGGTTTTCCTCTCTGTCCAGTCCTTACCAACCACAACTGCAGCATTTCTTTAGTTGATAATATGAGAAGGCAATTTAGAACAGAAACTGAATAAAGTTTTAGTTTCCATAACCAAACCCAATAAAGATAGAATCATAGAATAATAGAATATCCTGAGTTGGAAGAGACCCATCAAGATCATTGAGTCCAACTCCTGGACCTGCTTAGGACAGCCCCAAGAGTCACACCATGTGCCTGAGAGCATTGTCCAAAAGCTCCTCGATCCCTTAAATTTGAGCCACCTTCATGAGCAGCCACTGTCCAGCCAGCCTCAGCTCAGCAGAAAACTGAACTAAAATCCCTTTGCATATTTTGCCCATGGAAGACCCCAAGCCATGCCCATAGAGTGGCTCCTGCCTTTGCAAAGTGTGAAATTTCAGGAACCAGCCCCACCTTCCTCAGCATCATCACACACTGCTGCATTTTGACTTACTGGGCTCTCAAAATGGTTTATTACAGGAGAGTGTTTCTGCCCTGATTCCCACCCTTACATGTGCACTGAACCCTCACCTCTCTCTGAAGCCTCTCTGAGTTTAGGCTTGTATCTTTTCATTGTGTTCTTTTTTTTTTTTTTTCTAACAGAAAATAGATTGCCATAAATTTTGCCCTTTCAAGTGTTTAGTGACAGAGTGGAGTTGCCCTCAGTCACATCTGTTTATCCTGGTAAGCACATTTATAAAGTGATTTCCCATCCTCGTTATTCTGTCAATGGCATTTCACACTGCAGCTACTTTAATGCAGCATTTTATCACTTGTCCTGAGGGCTGCTGACAGCTGCCAATTTCAAGGCTTCGTTCCAATCTTAATTTTCTTCTTTTCCTTTTCTTTGCCCTCATTCCCTTTCCCTATTGCCTCCTTTATTTTCAGAAGAAAGGGGAGTGAGATGAGTGCAACGAACAATGAAGATTTCCTCTCCCCTTTAACACAGAGACATTATAATCCCAGAATAATCCCATAATGTGAAGTGTGTTAGCGAGGAAGAGTTAAAATTCAGGAGAGTGCAGCTGCATTTCAGTTATTTCAGTCCAGACTATTGGACTTTTCTTCTTTTCTCTGACAAATTCTCCATTAATGCTCCTGGGTTAAAATTTCCCTGCTCTCTTGCTATGCAGAAATTGGACTGTTCATCTCCCAGGGAAAGTACTTTGTGCGCTTGCTTTCCGTGATCCTCCTGCCATCCAGAATTACCTAAATCAAACCAGAATAGGCTACAATCCAGATCAAAGCACAGAGAGGACAGAAATTTTACCCAAGGAATGCTTTTTAGAGCACTTTGAGACAGTTCCCTTCTTGCCACGACACTTGTATTTCATAAAACCATAGAGTCATTTAGGACGGAAAAGATCTTTAAGACCACTGAGGCCAACCATCAGCCCAGCACTGCCACGTCCACCACTAAAACATGTCCCCAGATACCACATCAACACATTTTTTAATACCTCCAGGAATGGAGACTCAACCACTTCCCTGTTCCAGTGCTTGGCAACCCCTCTGTGAAGGATTTTTTCCCCAATACCTTATCTAAACCTCCCCTTGCATAGCTTGAGGCCATTTATTCTTGTTCATTTGTTCCTTTGGAGAAGAGACCGACCCCCACATTGGTCTATCCATGACCATCCAAGGTAATTTTTCATTGCCTCAGGCTGAGTTTCCTCATGCCTTAATGGCAATTCCTAGTTTGCTCAGTGTTCCAGCAAGGAGCCTTTTACATAGCAAGAAAACTTCACAGGAGACAGTTCCAGTGCCCAACCACTCTCTGGGGGAAGAATCTTTCCCTGATATCCAACCTACACCTCCCTGGACACAGCTTGAAGCCATTCCCTCAAGTCCTGTGACTGATCACCAGAGAGAAGAGATCAGTGCCTGCCCCTCCTCTTTCCCTCAATGAAATGAAGTCTCCCCTCTGTTTCTTCCAGGGTGAACAGACCAAGTTTCCTCAGCCTCTTCTTGTATGGCTTCCCCTCTAGAACAAAAATAATGTTTTGCCAGCACCAGAAACGTTGGCCTGGTTTGAGGTACTGTCACTGGTTTACAAGGTCATATCGAAGTGGGTCTTGCCTCCTTCTCCAAGACCAAAAGAAAAATTTCATCTTGACATGAGCCAACCATTCTCTTACTCACATTTTCACTTAATTTTCCGAAATAGTGAAAACAATTTTCTTCTTCTGATCTGCAATTAAAATGAGATTCAATTACTGGGATTTTCTTCCAATGGAATCGATTTTTTCCCCATTTTGTTGCTGGAACGTACAGTCACGTTGGTGAAAAAGGGCAACATGCCAGAATATTACTTAGATAACCCTGACATGCTTAAATGGAAGGCTTTTCATTTGTTCAATTAAAAGTACACATCAAAATCAGGGCATCGTTTTTCTTTGATTTCATTATCTAGAGTGATGGCTTATAAATGCATTTACTCATGGAATCATCAGTCTGTGATTATCAAGAGAATTGAATCATAGAATGGTTTGGGTTGGAAGTCACCCTAAAAACCATCTAGTTATGCCATACTCTGGAGAGGAAGCAGAAAACAAGCATGTCAAGAATGGTCTCTGAAAAAAAGCGACTTGCTATTTCCTTGAATACTTCCGGGGATGCCCCATCTCTGGAACTGTTCGGGGTCAGGTTGGACAGGGCTCTGAGTGACCTGGTCTAGTGGGTGGCTTCCATGCTGAGGGCAGGGGTCTTGGAATTAAATGATCTTTAAGCTCCCTTCCAACCCAAGCTTTTCTATGATTCTATTATTTTTATGATTTTATAGGTGCAAATTCAAGTGACAAGAACTTCAGATGACAAAAATCTTTTCAACTTAGACACAAAGGGAGGAAGTTCTCTAAGAGATTGGGGTGGCAGAAGCTGGGACGCAGCACAGCCACTCAAAGAAAATTTTAAAAAACCCACAAAACAGTATTTTGTCCAACCCACCTGGTGAAGAAACAGCCTACAGGTATCACTGATTATGGATGTATGTTTGAGCTTTTGAGATAAACAACAGGAGATGTTATAAAGCAAATTAAGAGAAAAAAGCTGATCATGGGTCAGCTTATGATAGAACAGATGTCTAAAATCTTAGTGAATGACCTGTGTTCTGAAAGTGTGTTTTCATAGATTATTTTGAGATCTTAAAGTCAGGCAGGGACATCTACACCCTGGAAACCTCCAGTTATGGAAAAAGTGCCTTGCTCTGGGTGACAAGAAATCCTAATGACCTGCAGAATCTCCCAGACTTGCTAACAGGAACATCTAATCCCTGTTTAGGAACAAGCCCTGTTGCAGATTGCTAGTTACAAACAACTGAGCTTTACAAAAAGTCTTGGCTGTTTGAATGATGAATAGAGTAATAAAACCTTACACATGGTGGTGAAATGGCTAAAACAGAACAAAACAACAAAGCACATGCAAGGCTGTGATAGCCTGGTCCTTGTAAGGAAAATCACAGCTCACTTAGCCCTTGCAATTCTTTAAACAAGTCAATAACTCAGTGGAAATGAAAAAGAAAGAGCAAACCAGTTGCTTTAATTCTTTTTCAGATTATAGAGCTCTGTGATGTTGTCACTCCTCAGGTGGCTACAGAAGGTAACTACCATGGAGAGAGGTACAAAGCAGTGTCAAAAGCAAAAGCAGGTCAGGACAAAGAAGAAAGAAAAACAAACCCCAACAACCAAAAAACCAACCCAAAATTAAAAGTAGGTCAGTTTTCTTTCTGACAAAAGGTTAACAGCCAGCTTGCTCTAGGAATTTTTCTGGATGCCACATTGTTAAATATATTTATGAGTGATCCAGGAAGGTGAATCAGTGGTGGAGAGAGTGAAAAAAAAAAAAATCCTAAAAATGAGTCCCAAAAAATCTAAACCTATCATCATGATAATCCTGCACATTCCATGTTAACATGTCAGCTCTACTCAGGTGCAGAAGACTGTAACCTTTGGTGCGCTCCCTTGGGGCAGAAATTGGATACAGAACTGTCAAAAAACCCAGGACCACTTGAACAGTCTCATCTGGAGGCTACAGAGGTGAAGTAGACACAGTTATTCAAGGACACCAGGGCTGCAGGTAGAGCCAAAATCTCCAGGCAAGCCTTGAGACTGGAGGATGAAAAAACCTGCCAGAAAAAATGGAACATGGAGCTGAGTCTGGCTGTCTGGTGAGAAGCGGAGTGTCTCCAAAACCTAGGGAGGACCTGGCTAAACATTACCAGGTCTCAAAATACTCTGAGAGGTGCCCAAATCCAACAAGACTGAATTTGGGCAGCGGATCTTGGGCCTGGTGGGATGTGCCAGGTGGATGTTAATGCCAGACTGCATCCAGAGCAATGCCCAGTGTGCAGGGCAGTGACAGGACGTTGTCTGGAACGGGTGGAATAATGAATAGCATAGACCTGGTACACAAAAGATGTAGAAGTCAATGCCTGGGGAAAATCACAGGGCAGAACCAGACTGAATTTCTGTAGTCAGGCTTGTCAAGACTGGACAGAGCTGTTGCAAACATTAGAAAGTCCTGAGCACTTTCAGTAATATGACACAGAATGATGTTCAACACCGATTAATTCAAGTGTGAGAGGAGGAAATGAAAAGGGCTCCGGCAGCTCCTGTGTCTCCACATTTGGCACACAAGTCCAGCAGAGAGACTCGAGCAGCCCGAGGAAAACCACTGCTTAATGCACTGGTGCCTTCCAGAACAGCAGACAGGGTATGAGGACACGCAGTGAAGCAGGCAATAAATAACACAAGGTTGGCAGTCCGGCACCACTTCCCAGCTCCAGCTGCACTCAGGAGAGAGGATTCATTGATCCCTGTGCCAACGCGGCACAGCCAGCGAGTGCCAGCGCCTCGGTGGCTGACAGGAACAACGTGGCCGAGGCAGGTGGCACTTCAGTGGCACTCCTGACCCCGGATCTCAGAGGAGGGAGTCCTGCCTCACCTCGTTTGAAGGTCACCAAGCATCAGAGAGCCTTCAGTACAAAGCCATCTGCTCGGCCACCCACTCGACTCAACCCACCATGGCGCAGGGCCCTCCCGACGCCTATGGGGAAAACCCACCTGGGAAACAAAGCACTGGTTCCTCACAGCTCCTCCAAAGCTACTGTGGCAGCTTGTATAATGGCACATAACAGTAGGTGCTCTAACTCCATAGGCATCAGGAGAAAAAGAATAGCAAGAGGTATTTATATAATTATTAGTCTTTAACCCAAACCTCGCCGCTCCCACACAGAGCGCCGCAAAATTAATCAACACCAGTTTCAGGGGGAGTGGAGGGATGGAGAAGAAGAAAAGACAGCTCTGACTGAGCTAGATTTGAAGCCTAGACTGCTCCCCATGGGGTAACAACTGCATGGGTTTGGTGGGGATGTACCAGCGCCCTGGGGACATCAGAGCTGTAAAAACTCTGCCTGATATGGCACTGTCCCAGTTAGGAGATGATGGTGCTACTGTGATATTGGAGATACTCATCTTGCCCCTCAGCCCGCTCCAGACCTTCTCTGTGTTGCACAGATTCCAGCCCTAAAATCCTTCTGGACTGCCCTCTTCCTGCAGCAAGGATGGTGATCCCACGAGGTCTTCTCAGCCCTAGGAACATGCAGCAGGAAGGAATCCTAAAAATATTCCGACTGCTTCCCACCCCCCAGCAAAGTCCAAGGTAAAGACTGAGACAACAGGGAAGAACCACTGCACCCTGAGATTTAGGGGATAGGATGGTACCTTGAGGGAGGGACAAGGACAGAAAAATGTTGAAAGATGATCTAGTATGGCAGGATCTGTTTGAGTGTGGCTGTAAAATACCTTGTGCTCCTGCAAAAACACTCAGGGGAGAGGAAAGCTGTGCATGACAGAAATGCTGCTCATGCTTTTCTTTGGAGGAGTTTGAAAGTCATTCAAAATGAGGCACCAGTTCACTGACAGCATGGAAGTCACCGGATCCATAGCAATTTCCAACAGCTGGGGATCCACCCTGTAAGCAAATTAACCCACTCACCAAATTCCTGAAGTTTATTTAGGGAATACCACCTATATTCAAAATCTACTCTTTTACGAGAGACTCTCCTTGGGTCTCTCCGAGGAGGTGACTCAGAAGAAGCAATAATCTTCCTCCTGCCGTCCAAATAAAAGGAAGGAAGTTCCTCTAAATCTTAATAGGCGAGCTGTAAAAATTTGTGACATTCGGCAGCACCTGGATTTGAATGGGAAGACGCAGGACTAAAAGACGCAGAGTCCTTAATCCTCAGACAGGGAGACAGGTGACTGGTGGAGGAATGCACAGCCAGTTCCCTGTTTGCATTTAAAGCTCTTTATTCCCTGGCTCAGCAATTCCGCTGCGGCATTTATTTTTAATGCTTTATTTCTGCAATTTGACTTTCTAATGGCAACACCTGAAGTCACCTTCCTTAACCCTTCGCAGTGACATAAATTAGAAAGAACATCAGGGGGAAACAACTGAGGGAACACGACTTAGCCCTGTCAGACTCCAGTAGGAGGTGACTCCCTCCTAAGCAATCAGCACCAACGTGCAAAGGTGTAGGATTTCCTTTTATTTCCTCCAGATGCACTCAGGATAGAAGGACCTAACCCCAAAAATCCTTGCATCCCAATACTGAGATTTATATTTACAACCATGAGCTGAAATCAGGGAGGCAGAGAAGTCATGGGGTTTGCTCTTAAATTTCCTTCCCCCCACCCCTCCCATCCCCACTTTACATTGTTTGGATGCATGTAGCAAGGAAAAAATCCCTTGTGTGACAACTGCAATGCTTCAGAAAGTTCATTTTTAAGGGCTATTTTAAAGGATCCTGCCAAATACAGGGGTTGATGCTTACAGAGTCACTTTTGGGTCCTGGCTGCTGGCAGCACCCAGCAATCAAACCAGGCTGAAGGACTGAAGTTTGCAGCAGGATGTTTATAGGGACTGTCAAAACGAGACTAAATATGAAATTCTGCTGAATCATTGCTGATCAAGACATCCTTCACTTTGCCTCTTTACTGGTCTCGCAGTCCCCACTGCCCCTACCCCATGCTAAAAATACCAAAAATAAAGACACTTCTGCTCTCACCTGAGTTTTATTGAGAAAGACACAAATCCTTGGGAACAACAGTGAGGGAGATGCTCCAGGAGTAGCTGTGTGTGTTTTGGGCAGGGGGGAGAGCACGAGTTGCACTTCAGCTGCAGTGATGGGGTACAGGCAGTTTCTTGTCTGAGACTGAACCACCAAATTCATTCCATCCCTGTTAAACTGAAGCTTTCTGAAGGCATTTTGGTTCACCAGAAGCCTGGTTGGTACAAATGACAGAACAGCTGAAAAGACTCCCTTCTGAAGGCAACAAAAGGCCCAATGTCCAGACCAGACCCACTTCTTAGGGCAGTCTGGTGCCTCCCTGGGGCCTGGGTTAAAGATGTGAAGAGAAAACTTCCTCTCCTGTTACAACCCGCAGATTATTGTCCATTATTGATTTTTTTTCCTGCTGTGTAGCAATGAAGTTGCAATAAAAAGGACAATCAAAAGAGTTCAAGGGCTTGGGATGACTGGTTAAGGGATCAGGAGCACAAGCAGTGTTGTCCTCTATCCTCCCCAGGAGGTTGCAGTGAGGTGGGGCTTGGTCTCTTCTGCCAGGAAACAAGCAATGGACAAGAGGAAATGGCCTCAGGTTGCACCAGGGGAGGTTTAGGTTGGATATCAGGAAATTTTTTTCCCCAAAAGGGTTGTCAAGTCCTGGCACGGGCTGCCCAGGACAGTGGTGGAGACATCATCCCTGGGGGATTCCAAAGATGTGTAGATGTGGCCCCTGGGGACATGGTCTGGTGTTGAGTTTGGCAGTCAGACCAACAGTTTGTCTTGATGATCTCAAAGGTCTTTTCTAATCTAAACAATCCTATGATACTATAATCCCCCAAAATCACTGGATTTGTGGCCAATTCCTAAAATTGGTCAGGCAAAGAGACAGTAGCTGCTACCTTCAAACACTGGTCTTGCAAATGAAGTCGAGTTTTTTCCTACGTGAGGGAATAGCAGCCTTTTCAAAGAGCCTGTAAGAGCTCTCAGTGCTGTATGAGATTTAGAGTTGCTCCTCCTCAACACTAACAGATATCTGGGCTCTCACCACTTCCCAGAGAAAAAAGGGTCTGCCAAGAACCACGAGAGGGGCAAAATGAGCACAGACTCCTTTTGCAGCCAGCAATAAAGCATCGTTCAGAAAATCAGCACATGCTAATCCAAGTCTCCAGCACTCAGCTCTGAGCGCTGAATGCCTTGTGCACATCTGTCTCAGGCCCACAATGCCCAGAAATTCATCTTTTAATCCCTCAGCACCACGTTGTCTGACATAACTGACATTCACCTGCAAGCTTTCCCCCAGGTGTGTTTTATGTGTGCAAGCACAGAGCAGAGCATCCCCCCCCACCCTCACTCCTGCAGCCTCACCTTCACATCCAAAGACTTTTCAGAGGGCAAGAAGTTCTCTGTCTCTGAGAGAGCAATCTGTGCTTTCAGAGAGACAGGATGATGTTCAGCATCTCCTGATAAAGCCATGATACCACGGGTGAAACTCCACATCCCTGCAAGCCCCCCCTGCAGGGAAGATCTGCCTTCAGCTACAAATGATGGTCAGTATTTTCCTTGAGCTTCATCCAAGCTGAATGGATGACAGGGTGTTTTCTGAACAGGAGCACGTTCCTTCTGCCTGGCAATCCAAATACAGGGAGAAAAATTAGAAGCTAAATATGCCAGATCTTGTATTTGGATCTCTCATCCCAGCACAGTCTGAAGAGAATTGGGTACAGAAGTACAGAACAAGCAGCATTTTAATCCTGGCACCGATCCTGACTCTTTCCCAGGTCTTAAGCAAGGCATTTACATTTCTATGGAGCTCCACTGGCAGACAAACAATCCATAATGTCTCCGTTTCTCCAGCTGTGAAATGGGAATAGGAGCACGGTAAGGAATCCGTGGCAGCTTTTATCCCTTGTGGGAGAACTGACAAGGAAAGATGAAACTCAGGAATATTTGATCCAAAAAATCACCAGCTCCAAAGGCAGAGTTAAAAATAAGCAGATGTTTATTGCTGTAGGTACAGCAGAAAATCATGGAATGGTTTTGGTTGTAAAGGACCTTAAAGCTCATCCAGTTCCAAGCTCCTGCCATGGCAGGGACACCTTCCACTATCCCAGGTTGCTCCAAACCCCATCCAATCTGGCCATGAACACTTCCAGGGATGGGGCAGCCACAACTTATTTGGGCAACCTGTGCCAGGGCCTCAGCACCCTTACAGGGAAGACATTTTTCCTAATATCTAACATAAACCTGCCCTCTTTCAGTTTAAAGCCATGGAACAGTTTAAAACCTGGAGAGAAGGAAGTCTTATACATTCCCAGGAACACTTAGAGTGATCCAGAAGAATCCTTTTAGTCCTGACTGCTTACTAAAAGATGTTAAGAGTAAAATTACAAAAAATTGTCTGAACATGATTTGACCTTTGATCTAAAATCCTACCACGCATCCTTCAACAGCAATACCTTAGCCTTAAATTAGAAGAAATTTCAACTTTTGTTTTATATCAACAAGAGTCACATTTTCAAAAAATGCAGTTTTTAATGCCAACATGAGCAAACCACATCTGCATTCCATTTGTTGCTGGACAAGAGAGATCTGAATTCTTCTGAAATGTAACTCTGATTGTATCCCTGCATCAAAATCACAGAATGGTTCTGGTTGGAAGGGACCTTAAAGAACATCTCATTCCAATCCCCTGCCATGGGCAGGGACACCTTCCACTATCCCAGAGTGCCCCAAGCCCCATCCAAACCTGGCTTTGAGCACTCCCAGGGATGGAGCAGCCACAGCTCCTCTGGGCAAGCCCACTGATGGTACACAGGCACAGGGTCACCTAAGAGGACTTCTCTTCCAGGGACACCCATCTTTCTGATGGGTAAAATATCCTGACTATTTCCCCAAATAAATGACAAATGTGGTATGAACAGAGGAGCAAAGAATGAGCTCCTGCCTGTGATGACAATGGATGGCAGAGGAGGGAGAATGAGGCTGACTTGGGAGCTCAGACAGGCAGGGAAATAGAGATGTTTTGGCTTTAGATGGAAGCAAGATTAACACATGAACTTTTGGTAGCCGTCAGCGGTGCCGTCAAAGGAGATGGAGAGATAATGGGATCATGAGATCACAGGACAATTCAGGTTTGAAAAGGCCACAGGAGAGCTCAAGTCCAGCCTCTCACTCACAGCAGGACCAAATCTGAGGTCAGATAAGGCTGCTCAGGGGTCTAGCTAAAAATTTAGCACTGAAGGAAATATATGAAAATACTAAAATTTGCAATTCTCCTGAGTTCCTAGGTGAGTCTTAATAGTCTTTCTGCCTCAAGTGAGCTGTCTGAGAGCCTCAATATAGAGGGGAAGAGGTGACTTCAGTGCAGAGAAGGAAATGACAACCAGAGGAGACACTCTAGGCAGATAAGTGGTGAACAGGGTGGTGGGGAAAGACAGTTCTGCAACATCCATCCTCTTTCATAAAGGAGCAATTAAAAGTATTAAAGAACACCTGAATTAAATGAGCCTGCATAGTGCAGAGGGCATAAACTAATACTGTCTTTGTCATCAGCCTCTAAAATTTGACATTCATTGTTAACCATGTTAAGAATGTGATTTTCAGTCTAATTTCTGCGAGGATGTGGGAGAATATTCCTGTCAAGGATAATTTATGAAGGACCAGGCACCTTTTGGTAAATAGGAGGGAATGGGAACTGGTCTTGCTGTGAAATGTGGATTTCATTATCCTTCTCAGCCATCTCTTCCCTTGTTACCTCCGTGGGGTCTGTTCAATATCCTTGGTTCATTTCCCTCTCTGCTGAGCTCCGATGAGGGAGGGCTGACTCAGTCTCCAGCGGGTTCTTGAGATGCTCCAGGGCTTTGCCAACAGGAACTTTTATATTTCCAGGATTTAAGACTCACCTGTGGTTACTTCCCCCATCTTGACTGGCGAAAATTTTGATCTCCCAGCCCCAAAAAACAATAAAAAAGAGAGCACAGCACTCAATCCAGGAAGGTAAGAAGCCAAACCTGCTGGGACAACTCTTTTGAGCACTGCTAGAAGATCTCAGCTGGTTGAGGGGCTCCTGATGTCCATTGTTATTAATTAGCATCAGAGAACTAGAGAGTGAACTGCTTTAACCTAGTGATGGGTGAGAGGGGTAATTCCCCTTTGGGGCAGCAAATCACAGCCACAAAAATTGCTCTATTGATGCTTGTACTCTCTGTGCAAACAGAAACAGGAGCAAGTTATTACCTTTGTTGAGACAATCATCATCTGGCGGCAAAAACTTAGGCAAAAGTGCAGTAAAAAGAGGAGGAAAGTAAAATATTCTTTTAACAAAAGACATATTAACACTTAAGCAGGAGGATTTGCAGAAGATAAACAGTATTTCACCACCAGCACTGGAGATCCCCCTCTTTCCAGCTCTCTGTTTTATCAATGAACATTGACAGGTCATGCACGAGACTTTAACTCAGCTCAGTTTCTGTGGATATAAATATGCAGATGTGTCTCACTAAAATTTGGATTGTTAGCAAATTATGTGTGTCTCAGCACTATTTTCTCCTTCTGCAGAGGAAATACTTCACTTTTAGTAGGTTCTAAAGTCCATCCCTATTCAGCAAAGCTGTTAAGACACACATAAGGGATTTGCTGAATCCAGGCTTTCATTACTGCCTTCTTCATGCAAGCTCACTGAAGGAATAGTGCATGAAGGAAAGGGTTTAGGGCAAGACTCTCTGACACTAACAGTCTTTGGATAAGGCACTGGGAATGTAAGTGAGAAAAGGAAAATTATCTCCAGCCCACAGTGGAAACCTCTCCAATTTAGTTAAAAACACTTCACTACACACCGTTTAGTCATAAGGTTACACCTGAGACATGAGAAATTGCCTAGGGCTAAAACAGATTTGTGATATATTCCTGAAACCTCTCTGTCTTGCAAAGGGATATCCAAGGCTGTGCACATATCCCTGGTGAAATACTGATTGCAAAAATGTACACGGTCTAATCATTTCCATGAGGAGAGGAAGAAATACAGTTTTAGCCAGGCAAGAAGAAAAAGTTTGGACTTTTGCATGTAGTCATAGCAAAAGTGATGTGTGAGCAGAAAGGAGATGATGAGAGAATCCTCACAGTGTGTTACCCAGTGGTATTTCATCTCTTGCCTCTCTGTCTGGATGCACTGGGATTACAGGACAGATGGATGTACATCAATATATTTATTACAGCACTTAATAAAGAGTGGGAAAATGGAAAGAGAAGGAAATACAGCATGTGATGTGCTTGCTATTTTGGTGATAGAACCTGAGGGAATGGCCTGAAGCTGTGTCAAGGGAGGCTTAGGTTGAATATTAGGAAAAGATTCTTCCCCCAGAGGGTGGCTGGGCACTGGAACAGCTCCCCAGGGCTCCTTGGTCACAGCACCAAGCCTGACAGAGCTCAAGAAGCATTTGGGAAAAGCTCCCAGGGACATGGTGGGATTCTTGGGGTGTCCTGTGCAGTGCCAAGAGCTGGACTCAATGAACCTTGTGGGTCCCTTCCACCTCAGGATATTCTGTAATCCTCACAGAACCTCTGAAACTAAAATTAATGACACTTTTCAGTGCTGCCTGGCATGACAGTGCCAGTTTGAAAGCAACATGTTGAAGACGTGCAGACTGAGTGTGAGTGGTTTTGACACGAAGGGAAGTCCCTTATAGCACTGCAGGAGAGTTGGAGGCCACATGGGCACACAGAGGGAGGCACAGCCAAATCAATATTCAATGGAAATTGCCACTGCAGGATTCCACAGGGACAGGCTGCTCTTTGTTCTGCAGAATTGCTAAGGCTTCTCCACATTTTCAAACAGGCCAGATTCTATTTTCACACACACCTCATTTTGCCCTCAGGCTTGCACAGTCTCCCACAAAATTTACCCTTCATTCACCTTCCTCTTCCTCTTCCCTAAATGTCAGCGAGGACCGGAGGAAATTTTTGCGATCAATTCATAAATCAATAGGGCTGCAGCTGTACAAGGACATGGGAGATGCCCGTTCTCATAAACTGAAGCTGCACTTCACTGCATGCACATCATTAAGTCCCCTTACCCTCTGAACAGGGTGGCTGCACCAAACGGCTTCTGGAAAACATGTTACCTCTCAAACTGTGTCAATAACTGGGTAAGCACTGGTTAATCTGGGTCAAAACAATTAAAAAAGTGTAATGAACAGGGTCTAGTGTCTTTGGTGAGTTTAATTTACTAGTGCAGAAATTATCTAGAAATTTTCCATCAGCACTTGTAAGCTCTGAAGTGGATCCATGGAGCTTTTTACGCTTTTTTTCTGTTCAGCTCTGGTACAACACCAAAATTCTATCTACGGTCTGCTGCTGCAGGAGCAAAGAACTAACAAATGGGAAATAATTGAGAAGAGAGCAGTGAAGTGACTGAAAAGCCAGGGAGACCAACTTGTGAAGAGGAGGATAACTGTTAGCATTTGAGGAGTTTAAAAGCCAAAGGGGAAGAAGAATTATTTGAAGGGTCCAGCAGAGTTTCACTAGGTGTAAAAAGCCGAGAATGAGAAAGGGATCTTTAGCAAGAACAGAGGGAAGCATTTCATCAACACCGAAGCCTGCTGGACCGTGAAATAGTCTCCCGAAATAAATGGTGGCGGTCCTGCAGCTCAGGTAATTTTAAATTAGACTGGGCAGGATACTGGAGCTGGTTCTTCAGGGAACAACTCAATACCAGTCCCAGGGATGGCCATGTCAACCTGGCAGGCAGCTCTGCAGCTCAGGATAATTAGGCTCCCCAACGCTGTCATGAGAAGGGTTTGACACTCACACAGATTGTTCACGGACGCTGCTTGTCATCATCTTGTGTTATTTATACATTACTTTGAGTCAAAAAGCCTCTGTGAAGACACAGGCAGAGCCCTCATAAGTCAATGCCCTGGACTGCTGAAGCTGATGAAAGGTATAAAATAGCTTGCACTAAACCCTCTAAACTGCAACCATCGGTGAGAGATTTTACTGAAAACACCCCTCAGCAAGAAATGATACGTAGTAATGAGGGAACAAGGAACATGTTTGAACTAACAAACACACTCTGCTGGGCTCTGTGGGGCTTTCTTTTGTTTTATTTTTATTGTGTTTCATTTTCTGTCTGCCTACAAAGGCTTGAGTGACAGGCATGGAGGCTGGCATCTATCACTTCTCTTCAAAACAGATAGGGAACAAACATCAACACTTCTCAACAACGACCCAGAGGGAACATCCTCTCCTAAAAATAAAAGCAGTTTCCTCACACCTGTTGCCACAACCTATTCGTCTCTCCTTCTTTTTTGCCAAGGGATGCATCTACTAAAATGCAGCCCCTGTGATGTGTTTTGCTTTCTTCAGGATATCACGGAATCACAGAGTGGTTTGGGTTGGAAGGGACCCTAAAGAACATCTTGTTCCAACCCCTGTGCCATGGGAAGGGACACCTCCCACTCCTCAAGGTAGGAGAATGCCCACTCTGTGGAAGCAGAGGATGGGGATGGGAAACTGCTGTGAGAGAGGAAAAAGGGTTAATGGACCATCTTGAGGGAGTTTTTCCTCATTTCCCTTTCTCATCGCCTCTGGGGAAGCTGTCTGCATGGGGAGGATCACAGGAGACTTTCTGAATCAATACAGCATTTAGAATCTTTTTTTTTATAGATCTTTCCAGTCACCAGCTGAAATTCTATGAAGTCCCCCATTCAGTGCTTATCCATTTCTTCTCCAACTTTTATCACCTCCCATTTTTCAGATGACCACAGGTGCAAATGAAAAGCATGGGATGGTAAATTATATATATATTATATATATATTGGCTATGACAGAGCTTGTGCCAGCACCGAGCACTGACAATGCACATTACAGTTCAGCTCATGTATTTCTGATGGCACATTTTACAGTGCTATATATAAAGTTGTTATGGCATCTATTATTCACTGCCAATACAGTTCAAGTTAAAATAGGTTTTATATAACAGTTCAAAGCAATATTTTAAGAAATAACACTTGTGTCAAGGCTGCTGTGTCCTACCAGGTTTTGACATTTTCAAGCAATAAAGATCTTTATCCAAAATGTAAGGTTTTGGCGAGACATCTCTCCTGCGGACGTCTCTGGTTTTAATCTGCAAGCAATAGCAAAAGGAGCACATTTAAATAAAATGAACAGCCAGGTGAACTTTTGACTTGGCTGTTATCTTTCTAGGTGGAAACTGTGAACGTTGCAAAGTGCCTCGAGGGATGTTCCTGACAGAGAACAATGTCCCATTAACCCGAACCTCTGAAGAGATTCTGGAGATATGGAAAACACACAAGTGGGAAAAAGTCATTGGAACATTAAGAAAATGTCTATTATGGGAATAATTTTATATCTGCTTTTCAGGACACAAGAGAAGAAGAGAATTTATTTCCTTATTTCTTCAGCAATGAAAAAGGTTGTATACCTTTTTTAATATGTGTTCTTGCAGAAAGGGCAAATTCAGTGTCTCTTAAAATAAAAGCCCCGTGACTGGTACCAGCACCATGAGCTTCTCCAAAGTTGTGTGCAATCAGAAGACGTGATGTTCTGTCAACGTCTCCTGTGCTGCTCAAGATCTCCATGTTTCTGGTGTGGGATATGCAGCAACATGGAAATCCCAGTGAGACCAATCTGCTTGCACAAGACAAGTTTTGCACAGCTCTATTCTTCATTCTGGTCCCCAAAGAACAAACGACAGCAAATGCTATGCATCAATCTGGCAATAAATTTAGTTTATTAGTTGTGTTTGACAGGAATAATGTGTCATTTTAACCTTCTCGGCTACTCACTGGTTATGAAAATATAGTGGAAAAAAGTGGTTGTGGTGACTGTGAGTTCAGGGAATCCCCTGTGTACCCACAATTTCTACTGAAAACAGGGAAGTTTTAATTTGCAAGATGAGTCCTTTCACAAGAAATATGCTCATGTGGGTCAACAAACAGAAAAACAAAACACAGTGAAAATTATTTAAAAGCACCATCTGCTAGTTCAAATACAGCTGGGGAGAGGAACAATGCTGTCCAGAAAAACTCATTTTCATTATATTTCTTTCAAAAGAGATGTTAAACAAAATACCATCAGTCCTAAAAGTTTTCCTCATGAGGAGAAATGTTTAAGCTACATTTGAAATAATGTTTGTGGAATGCAGTCCTCCTTAGAGGATGAACGGGGATCTTGGAGAGCAAAGCAAAATGGGTAGAGAAAATGGGGAAAAAACAGGTAAAAAGAAAGTGCACACACTCTCAGGAAGCAAAAGCCTAAACAACATTAACTGCTTAAGCTGACTAAATCATTAATTGCATAAACTAAGCTGTTCAGAGGTAAAATCATGTCAGGCAGAAAGGTATCCAGGATCAAATCAATAGATACAAACCCTGCACAATACATGAATGTAGATATTTTTTTAAAAGTTATTTTAAAACTTTTGTTTGTTGGATTGTGATTGGGTTCACTTCACCCCCCTCAATTACCCCACCATGGCCACACAGTCCTGTGCAACTTGGTGCAGAGGCATCAGATTGTGGCACAGAAATGGGATTTAGCCAGCAAAATAAAGATCTCCCCAAGGAGATGCAACTGCACGTTTTGACTTTCCAAAGCTGCTGTGCTTGAGGCTGCCTTGGGGGTTGTCGTTCCCCACTGCCTAATGGGAAAATATTAAATGTGGGTTTTTTTCCCTGGGGAGGACAGGGGCAATGTAAAGACAAAATAAAAAAGGTTGTGACTACATTTCAAACCCAAAAGGATCACAGAACCACAGAATGGCTGAGGCACCACAGTGGGGTCATTTGGTCCAGCATCCTTGCTCCAGCAGGGTCATCCCAGAGAACATGGCTCAAGGTTCTATTCAGACTGTTCTTAAGTGTCTCCAGTGAGCTGGTGGTGTTGTTCACAAGATCATTTCAGAAATACATTTGCTACCATCCTTCTTGAACGTCAAAGTGCAGGAACGGCCCAAAACATGCATTTTCTTTGCAACAAAGTTCCCTACAGTTTGTCCTGCTGGATGCACCGAGATCCCTCAAGTGCAAAATGACAATTCACAGACAAAGATACTCAGTGTGAGAATATTCTTTGACAGTTTCACCCCTAGTAATGGACACAAGTCCACATTCATCTCTGCTCAGTGAACCATAACAGAAATTAGACAAACACTGACCTCGACCCGCTCCTGTAAAACTGTCAACATTTCTGACGTGGAGAGTTGAGTCATATGTGGCCACCACTGTTTGCAAACAGAGGTCCCAACCTCAAAGCACCAGCCCCCAGCAGGAACTTTTGTCCCCTTTTTGCACTGTTAACTCAATCACAATTCCTGCTGTACAGCAACCAAAATCTATCCTGATAAAATTAGCCCAATCCAATTAAAGGACAAAGTATAGCCCTTAATTAAATGTTCTGATTATTCTGAAGTCCGCTTTTTTTGGTTCATCTTGAGTTTAGGTCTGTAAAAGCATACAAATTAGAAAGGTTTAACATGTTCTTGTTTTACCCATTTATTGCTTAAATTTACCTAACAAGAGTTTCCCGAAAGCATAAAAAGAAGTATAAAAAGAAAAATGTGGGATGTTTAACTTATTCAGGCCTCTTTTTGTTCCTTTTATTTCATATTTTTACAGTGCTTTAGAAAAAAACAAAAGGAATAAAAATAGTATGTCCTCTTTTAACTACATCAAGAACATCCAAATACTTTGATATAGCAAAATATTGAATTATTTGAAAAGGTTAACAAGTTGTTTCCTTTTGTCTACCTGTTATTCTCTCTAATGGTAAAGCTGAGTATTTTTTGCCTGTGACAAATTCCAGTTTCAAGTTTGAGTGCACTGAGGAAGTTGTTTTGCTGCAGAACCCAGCTCAATTAAACCATCTCACCACAGACTCTGCTGTGGAAGACCCTCTGGGAAGAACCCAACCATTAGCCCATGACCATTAATTAACTCTTGTCATTTTCATTACAAATCATATGGATTTCCAACTTTTCCTTCTGCCACTGATTCCCATGTTTAGAAACACTTGATAATCTCCCTGTTTTTAGTGACGCTGTACCGACAGCAATGTAAATCAGCATTTCCTTCATCGTGTTGAGCAAGGCACAACACAAGGATTCTGCACTTCCAGCTCACAAAACCGTGGTGGGAGGAGGTTACTGACCTCAATCTGCTGAATGGCCTCTTCCCGCTGGCGGATGGCTTCCAGGTCCTCCTCCGTGATTTCCGAGAGCAAGGCTTGGTCCTGGCCCTGGTTCTGCCACACGCCATCGCCTCCATTAAAGATCTTCTCATCGTCAGGCAGGTCAGAGAAGGGGGTCTTGGGGCTCTGCTGAGGTGGGAGAATGGAAAGAAAGCAAAGGAAGTGTAAATGTTTTCCAGTTTCACACAGCTTTAGTGTGGGAAAAGAAAATATTGATATAAGAGATGGAGCAAATGGTGGCAGAAAGATGGAGAGGAGAGAAGTAAATTGCATGAGAGGAAATATCTGAAGTCTCAAAGGACATGTTGGGACCCGAACTCAGATATCCTGAGCTACTTTTGGGCCCCAGCAACCAACTTCAATTTTCCACAGTTCTGACAGAACAAGACATTTGTGTGCAGCTGAAAAATAACACATTTACTTTGTTTAATTTCCCTGCAAATTCTTCCTGAATTAGACACTTTCTCAGGCACACAGAAATCCTATTCATTTGTCTTGAAGACTCTATGACCCAGCTTGCAACATTCAAAATACAGAGGTTCCAGTCCTCTCCATTTATGACGTAAACAGCAGAATTTATAAAAGGGGAAATCACGGCAGTGATGTGGGTGCAGAGTGATCAGCTCGAGCAACTCACAGGTTCATGGTGTTCACTCTGTGGAATTGACCTGGTTTTGCTGACACATCAGATCAGTCATTGAACCACAGAATGGTTTGGGTTGAAAGGACCTCAAAGATCATCTCATTCCACCCCCCTGCCATGGGCAGGGACACCTTCTACTAGCCCAGGTTGCTCCAAGCCACATCCAACCTGGCCTGGAACACTTCCAGGGATGGGGCAGCCACAGCTTCTCTGGGCAACCCATTCCAGCACCCCACCACCCTCTGAGGAAAGAAATTCTTCCTAATAGCTAATATAACTATCTCCTCTTTCAGTTTAAAACCATCCCCCCATGTCCTATTTGCCCGTTTAATAAATTTTTTTCCCTCTTTTTTAAAAACCCTTAACTTGTTTTATAAGCCCCAAGATACCATTTTCTACTATCTTGGGAGCTGCACTTACATTCATGTCCAGATTTTAAAACCTTGCTCGAGAACCAGTTGGATCTACACAAAAAGTAGGGGCAGAGGTTTAACAAGGTCTTCTCCACCCAGCCTTTAGGTTCTGTGCCTGTGTTAGGTTCAGTCCTGACTGGACTTGGAGAATGAACTGACTCAGGGTTGGTTTGGAGGCTGAGCTCAAGTTCTAACCTAAGAGGTGCTGATGAAGACTCCAACCTTACAACTGCATGAGGATTTCACTTCAAACAATGTTCATGGTCCTCTAACTTGTTCTTGAGCTGAGCTTTGACCAAAAGTTACAATAAAAAAGCAAACCAAGTGCTTCTGATGCTCTGAAGCTGAAAGAAGAAATGGAGTGGCCACAGCACATCCTTGACCTGAATGTCCCCAAAGCCTCTGAAAGCAATAGGAGAGAACAAGCACAAGTACTCAGGGGGATGTTCAGTTCTCTGAATCTGGGTTTATCTGAAGCACAAACACCGGGAGCTGTGCCTGAAAAGTAAAAGCCTTTGCTGTCTTGCTGTGGCTACATCCTCAAAAATATAAATTCCCCCAAATTCCCACAGAGTGAGCAGGAAATGAAGCCATGGAACAGTTTGGTGGAAGGGCACAGAACTGCAGAACTGGAAGGAGTGGGAGCACTTGAGTCTAGAAATGTTTATTTAACTCTCTAACTCTTCTTTATCTTTTTAAAAATACATAATTCCTGTATTTAGAAACAAAAGAATTTTCGCTTTTGCCTAAACTTAGACTTTGTCTTATGAAATTTATTATTATTATTATTATTATTATTATTATTACCACCATACCTAATTGGAGACAAGGAAAATAACACAACATGGTGAAGGAAGTGGGGTGATGGAAGAAGTAGCAGGAAATAGGAAAATCAGCAGCAAACAGTTGAGTATCTTTCAAAATATGAACAGCAGATGAAAATCTTTGGCATTAATGTCTTATTTTGTTTCACCTTCTGCTTTCCAGGGATCTACTGAGAAAGGGTGTGTTACAGGAAGAAAACCGTCATTTAAAATTAGGTTAAAGATTAATTTACACTTTAAAAGACGTATTTTAATAGGATTAAGATACTCTGGGGGTGTTTTATTCACTAATTATCATGTGCCTTGGACACTAACTTCACTGGTAGAGTGTTTCAGTTCCAAAAAAGTGTATTAATGGACTTAGGAAAAAAAAAACCCTTGGGGTATTCAAATGCTTCATTTAGTGACAGAGGTGTCCTCTCATCTTCACCAGCGGGCTAAGATGAGCAGAGGCAAACTGCACATGGCCAAGTGGGCTGGAAGATCCCAAGAATCTGCCCTATGGAGACAGAGGAAAAGTGTTCTAATTAAATTCGTGTAGTCTGGTCACAGCAAGGACTCTGCAGCAAGGACCTCGATGCCCATGAGTGGACACTCAAAGCCATGCTTGTCCTGTGCAGGTCTGAATTTCAGTGGAAGACGACAAATTTGCAAGTGTTCAAATGTTTCCTGTTCTGATCTGGGAGCAGAGGGATAACAGGAGAGCCAGCAACCAGCTCTTCAAATTAGATTAGTCCATGGAATAACCCATCTGTACCACAAATATGCTTTATCTTGGCCTGTGTCAACTTTATTTGTCATCCTCACTAGCTGGGCCTGGTATCTGTAAACAACACGTCCCCCCTGCAAATTACTCAGATAATGCATTGCAAGGGCTGCTGCTCAGTCATCTCTTAAAAAAAATCAGCTACTCGTGTTTAAATAGGTAAAGGTCTAGACACAGATCATTTTCTCTAAACAAAGTAGCGACCTAAGTTAATTTCAGAGCTGCTGAAGGCAATTACATGTGTTTGTATCCTTAACATCTTCCGAAAAAGTCCGACCACAGCTGCTGAATGAGTAAATCAGTAAAACAACAGGATGCAGGGGGGCTGATAATTCCTTCCAGACATAAAAATGGCTCCATAATAATGTTAAATACAGTCACCATGACCTGCTATCAGGGTCTGTATGCTGTGCTAACAAATAAAAGTGATTTTGTGCTGTTGATGGTACAGAGCCCCTCATTCCTGTGATAAAGAGAACAAATCTGAAACTGTGAAGAAATCTAATCACTTCTAATGCTTCTGATTGAAAGCTACATATAGCTTGGCTTATCAGTTCTTCATTCCCTTTTGAGTTATGTTCATTGCCATGTCTGACAAAACATTTTATTTATAGCAAGAAAAGATCAGATGGAGGGCACTCACTGAGCCTCCACAGATAAAGTTCCCTTTGACACTGCACTGGAAGGGGCCATAACTCCCTGTACAGGCATTTCCACAATAAATTTGATTTAGTGCCAAATTTTATGCCCTGTGAATCTCTGTATAATTTTCCGTCGGATTTCCTTTCATAAATTGTTAATTGGATGTGTTTGAAGTTGTTCTTTTGTTGAAATTTGCCTCTGGCAGATTTTTGTCAAGATGTATCTATAAAACTGAACTCTGCCAATGAAAAAAAAAAATTATAGCAGAGAAAAAGTTGAGTATATCTGATATGCTCAGTAGTTCTTTTAAAACTAAATCCCTCGGACTGAGGGTCATACCATGCTGTTGTTCATCATATCTGAAAAATTATGCCCAGGCACAACATTTTTCCTGTTGGATAAAATCTTTTCACCAGGATAAAATCATTGCTGCTTACAACTACATTTTTTTATCAGATTTATTCTACCAATGGGAAGATGCTGTATGAAGCTGCTGATAGGGGGAAAAAAAAAAGAAAAAAAGGTTTTATCTGGATGGTGACAGCTTCTGTCAGTGCCTGTACTTTATCAGCAGCAAAATCTTTGCCTCAGAAGTTGCATGTCTGAGACCCCTCCAAAAATAACCCCCTCCCAACCTTGGTCCTGCCTCACTCCCCATTTGTCTGTCAGAAGGGACAGAATATCACGAGTTTGACAACTTGTGTCACACAAAATCACCAAGCGAGGGGTTGAAATGACCTCTCTTCTGGCTCCCATATGGTCTTTATTCCACAGAGAAGCAGAAATCCAATGGGAACTCCAGCTAATATAACACCAGCCAGCTCATCAACCTCACAGCTCATCTCCAGAGAGCTGGGAGTCTCCTGTAGCAGTGAGAGTGTCCTGGTAGCTCCTAGTCCTGCAGCTCTTTTTTACCTCACTACCTTTGATGATGACATTCCTGATTGCCAGTTACAAGACCGTTCCCTTACCACAAATGAAATGTTGGCTGGAGATGGATGAGAAATGGCTTTTACTTCCAGTGAAATGTTTAGCAATTTCGAAGGAAAATTTCCTCTCCAATCCTCCCCAAAACATGAAGATACGGAGAAAAATGATACAACAGAGACAAATAGAGACACACACACTCCCTCCAGCTCAGGTTAGTAAAAGACAGATAATAAAGGTGAGAAATAAGATGAGCCTCTCACAGTCTCGCCAAAAAGAACTGTAAGAGTTGGTGTAAATAACCAAGCTTTATTGAAGCTGGGTTTACAGACTGGCCACCAGGTGAGTGACACTGCAGGCACAGGAGAAGGAAGGGCTGAGGAAGGCATTCACAACCTTCCACTTTCGACTTCAGCTTGAAGACAGTTGAGAAGGGAACTTGATTAAGCCTGGAATGAGACAACCTGAACCCATTTCTACACCACCTCCTTCCACTCCAAAGTCCACCAGGAATTGTGTCCTGGGGAGGAGGGTTTAATTTCTGTGTGTGAAAGTTTGGGAAGAGGATACAGACATAATATCTCAGGATGGATGCAGCAGAGCTGTTGTCGCAGTGGGGAAAGGGATCTGGGGGTCCTGGTTGACAGTAAGTTCAATTTGAGCCAGCAGTCCCTCACCTGGACTGAAAAATTAATTCTGGAGGATAAGAAGGAGCACAAATTCCTTTTTTTCTGACATCTACTCCATTCTCAGGCACATTTCAAGCAGCCGGAGCATTGCTGGGCCGTAAGGCCCTGGAGATGCCTTCGATATGCACAGCATCATTCACAAATTCCTTGTTACCCCCCAGTTTATACGAGCACAGGTAAAACCAGTCTCGCTTGTCTGAGCTAATTTTGTACTACAGACTGCAGGCAGCTCCAAGGAAATCTTCTGCAACCATGTAAAGGGAGTATTTCAGAGCTTTTGTATGACTCAGGGAGTAAACCAAGGGAGGTTGGTCTCTCTTCCCCGATCTCCAGAAGCCTCCTGCACCTCTAGCAGGGATATGGCCAGCTCCAGCAGCAGCCACCACACCTCCCACAGCTCCTGCACACTCTCACATCTCCTTGGGTAACATTTTGGCTCCGGCTTTCAAACAAAATGCAAATGCAGAGATGTTTATCTCTTGCTTTATAGTACATATAGACACATAAACAGCCAGGCAACGCTTTATGAGGATCTCCTATTCTCAGTAGCATCCAGGCTCAGAGTTTCACATTTTATTGTGTGTAGAATAATGAGGCTGGAGTGTCTGCATTAGAGATCAATAAAACACCGTGCATGGAGGGCCACAATGCAGAGCACTGCTGGACTTACTCTGCCTGACACATTTTTAATCGCAGGTTGGCACCGCAAAGCTGCCTGGGACAAAAACGACACAGAGCAGCCAGTTTGGCCTGGCTATCCCCAAAATACAGCCAGGTTGAGGCTGACAGATAAGATAAATTGGATTAGATGATCTCTCTCAAACCATCCTTCCAAAACAACTAACCTTGCAGGCTCAATGAGATTTAGAGCTGTACCACGCCAAGCAAAAGCCCAAAGCAATTACAGGTAGAAAGGCCTCAGGCAGGCACAGAACAAGCAGCCTGGGACTTCTAAATCTTTTAGAGGAGAGAAATAGTGATATTACAATTTTGCATTATCTTTCACGCAGAAGAGCACAGCAGTGATTGGTAATCTAAGCTCTGTTGTCTTAGGAGAGGAGCTTCCTACAACTGGGAAAGAAATGCATCTCAAGAAATCACAAATTACCCGTTCCCTGCTCTTCCTTTTCACTAAAAAAAGGCCAAATTTAAAACTACCACAACAAGGACAACTTTCAAGTGAAATGTGTTGAATCCTTCCTGCATGCATCACTGACATGGGCAAATACAGAAATGGATTCAGCATTTTCTTCCACTTATGCAAATTTGATTACTCTGCACCAATGTAGCATGAGAAAAACCAGGATGGGGAAATTACCATAAAGGGAAGGGTTGAAGTGCATTTTTATTTAAATTAACTAGAATCCTTCATGTGTTTCTGTCTTCACTCTTGATCAAGGTGTTTACTTT
This sequence comes from Dicrurus megarhynchus, assembly GCA_013399195.1. NCBI lineage: Eukaryota > Metazoa > Chordata > Aves > Passeriformes > Dicruridae > Dicrurus > Dicrurus megarhynchus. The sequence goes on from VXAD01012527.1 coordinate 289,719, forward strand.
TGATTGAAAGGAATGTGAAATTGAGCCAGAAAACCACCCTTTCTACCAGTTTCCTACTACAGAATCTGCAAGAAATTACTAATTTTAGGGAAAATGTATTAACAGAAGCTATTTTGCTAGTTTGCTTTTCAGCATTTTTAAATTTACTCTTTCAGGTCTCTGCAGTCATGAGGACTGAGAAAATCTTTTCAGTTTCCTGGAACTGGAAGACACTTAGTAGCAGAGTGCCTAGTTCATACCTCCCACTGTTTTCTTCTTCTTTAGTTTGCCTTCAAGATTTTATTACCTCACCAAATTCATTCTAAGCAATCCTGACCTCATCACCCAGGGCTGCTTGAGTTCAGAGTCAATCTTACCGTACTCAGGGTGGGAGAATTAAATGACCTGTCTGTGGTAGATGAAGAAAAAGAAAATAAGCCAGGGGCCCGAGGTTTAGCTCTCTGATAACTGATGTGCTTTTAAGAAGCACAGCACATTTTCTCCCCACAGTGAAGACCAAATTTAGGAGGAATTTTCTTCCTAGCAGGCTTAGATGGTGGGGCTGACACTCATAGTTAGCTTACGGAGATCATCAGCTTCTAGGTCAAACTTCAGCTGGTCATGAGGGCTACGTTTTGCCACGTACTTTCACCCTGTGTGACTGAAGGAAGGAGCAGCTTGTTCTGTTCCTATTTCCAGTCCTTCTCCTTTTTTTTTTTTTTTTTTCCTTTTGATTTNTCTTTTTTTTTTTTTTTCCTCTTGATTTGGCAACTTTATCTACCATGCAAACAGAGGGTCCCACGGCGACGTGAGTGAAACAAAACAGCATCAGTGAAGGGAGGCACACAGCCCCCCTCTCTGGAACCCAACATGCTCTGCTTTCCAAACCCATTTCACTGAATGACTTCAGCCTGGCTGCACCCATCCTTCCCAGAGCCACCTGCCTGGGCTGCCACCACCTTCAGGTGGCATCTCTGTACGCACAGAGCAAGTGGATAAACATTCCTTTAGGAGTGTCAGGAAGGAGAGCATTCACTGGTGTTTTTATAGCATCACAACACATTCCTAAAGCTGTTCCTGCCCTTTCCTAGCTGCCTGTGTTATATCCTCAGCATTCTCTGTCTCCACACCTGTCTGCTGGCACCACATTTTGGCTGGCAGCGCTGTCTGAGAGCTGAGCTCCGCGTTGTCCCTGGATCCTGATGCAAGGCAGAGACTCCCTCGCCGAGCAGCCCAAACCCCCAGCATTTGTGTAAATGCCCCGTGCCTGAAAGAGCTCACAGCCACATCAAGACTGTCTAGAAAGGATCCTGTCGTCTCTGCCTCCCACCATATGTGCTGCACAGCTGGTGAGCAGGTTCCTGCTAGAAAGGCAAACAAGAGGGAAAATGAGTCACTGGCTCACCCGTTAACACCCATCTAGTACCAAAAAAAAAAAAAAATTAAAATAGTGAGGAGTCCTTTTTTCCTGGGTTCACATGGAGTCAAGAACCAAATTCAGCTGGATTTCCTGCAGCAGAGACAACCGCAGCACAGGCACAGAGCCACTCTGGAAAAGTAGGAAGATGCTGGAAATAAAAAGTACATCTCTTATCTTTCAAAAAATAGACTGCTTTTGTATTTTGTATTTGTTTTTGGACTGCTCAGCCACTTTTATTTTTAGAAACACGGTTGACTCCCACAAAACTTCATTGGCATCAATTTTTTAATCTCTCTTTGTTCCTGGCCTTTGGCAGGGTTTCAGTGGACTGCTCAGTGTCCAAGCAAATGTTCAGAGCCTGAGATTGAGAATCACTCTCATTTAGTGACACTTCACAAAACATATCTGCCCATTTTACAGCCCCTGCACTGCCAGGATGTTTCTGTTGCTGCCCAAAAGCCTGATCCCAAATCAGGACAAAAATCATAGGAATCTTGTCACCACCCATCTGGAAGAGCCTCGTAGGGGTGGGTGGTCATTGGATGGGAATGGGGCTGGGGACACAAGACAAGGTTCCTGCCTCTCTGTGAGAGTGGGGTCCCCCTTTGTGGGAGAGAAGGATGAAAGTAGGAGCAGAGCTTTGAGCAGCAGGATGGGACAACACCTCATCATCCCACCACGACTTTTGGCACCATCCACAAAAGAGTCTCATTCTGAATAATCATAGAAGCAGAGTAAGGTTTGGGTTGAAAGGGACCTTCAAGATCATCTCATTCCAACCCCCCTGCCATGAGCAGGGACACCTTCCACTATCCCAGATTGCTCCAAATCCTGTCCAACCTGGCCTTGAACACTTCCAGGGATGGGGCAGCCACAGCTTCTCTGGGCACCCTGTGCCAGGGCCACATCACCCTCATATTAAACAATTTCTTTCTCATACCTAATCTAAATCTCCCCTACTTCAGTTTGAAGTAATTTATCCTTGTCCAGGCACTCCAGGCCCCTGTCCCAAGTCCCTCTCCAGCTCCCCTGGAGCTCCTTTAGGCACTGGAAGTGGCTCTAAGCTCTCCCTGGATCCCTCTCTTCTCCAGGTGAACACCCCCAGTTCTCCCAGCCTGTCTCCAGAGCAGAGGTGCTCCAGCTTCCTGAACATCTTTGTGGCCTCCTCAGGACTCACTACAAATGATCCATGTCCTTACTACATTTTTGGGACAGAGAATTGATTTTCTGTTATAATCTCCCCATGCTTCCAACCAAACTTTTTTTTCCCTTTTCCTCCAAACATCAGATGTTTCAGCTCACGGGACACAATCATCCACGTGGCAATACTGGGATGAAATAAAGATGCTTGGAAATTAGAATTTGATTACAGTGTTGTCTTTTTTAAGTGTACAGTTATGGCAGAGCACTGCACAGCAGAGCCCAGTTAGACAGGAACTTTTACAATCAAAAGGTTCTGTAGCATTTGTTCCTAAAGATACATTCAGTGAAACAGAGATCACATTTTCAACTAAATTGGTGAAATGGCTTCTGTCCCTCTAAGTGTTCCCACTAAAGCCCCAAAACATCAGTGGGGACTTTCCCAGTTCCCTCCATGCAGGAGGGGTTGATGGCTCTTTCTCCTGGCCAGTGATAATTCCCACTTTACTCAGTCTAATCTACCCACCTGTAAACAACCTTAAAATATCAGTTTAACTGAAGGGAATGAAATGCTTGCCCCGATTTCTGAGTGCTCTGGCAGCAAGGGCTGACGTGGACAAGAGGACATTGTTTTACTGGAGATGTTTAACAACAGTCAACTTTGTTCAGAGGATATGAGCTTCAATCTCCAGAAAAAAATGAAGAGTGACAACTTGAATTTCAAGTCAAATAAGTCAGGTTATTTACTGGTTTAGAGAAAAACACAAGAACAGCAGAAAGAAAATTATATTCTTCCTCAAGAATAGCGATAGAGTTATTACAGACCTAGGCAATGTCTCAAGGAAGAGAAACTAACGATATTAGGGAAATTTAGACACAGAGGTATATTTGGCACCAAAGTGCCTGCAAAGTGAAATAAAGAAAATAGGAAGAGTAAACATTGCTGAAGGGAACAAAATCTTGCTTCTGAGTTAGTTTGTCCAGGGAGAATGAAATAGGGAGAATTTGGCAGTTTGCTAATTTATCCTGTATGAGTCCTTTACAGGGCAGGATGAAGTGAATTTAACCTTCCAAACGGTGACAAGAAATAGGAAGTTTCAGGGAGGGAAGCGGTGCAGAGCAGCTTTATTATCCTCAGGTGCTCCGTGCTGTCTCGGTGATTTACGCTCACAGAGATGTTAACCTTTCCTCACTCAGTCCCACACCACCCCATTAGCATACAGGCTTTCACGAGGATTGAAAAGCTACCTAAACTGTTTCCAAAATAAAGCATTCAGTGAGAGGATTAAGATAAAAAAATGCTGCAAGGTTTTCAGCTCAGCGCCTCCGGAACGTGACATGTAACAAAATCGTCCATAATCTGCCCATTTTTCCAGTTAATATCAGGACAATGTCTTAACTGTGTCAGAGGCAGGAGAGGCCACAGATAAACATTCAGATAATTTCTACCACAGGTTTTTATTGCACCATCATTATTATTTATTTTACTTCTGTTTTAACTGTGCTACTGACTTTGCAAACTGATGGGGTTTTAACCATCCACATGAGTGTCCTTTATTAGTTTTAGCACTTAACCTACATGTTTCTTTCCTAACATCAGGCTATTCTGGCTTCTATCATTTAACTCCGTGAATAATTCACCTGATCTTCATTTGTATTTTCACCTTGAAAGTATTTATAGACTGTAATCATGTCTCTATTGATACTTTCTCCAAGACTATTTAATTTAGCTCTCTCATTTTCTCATCTGATGTTTATAGACTATATACCTCATGTTATTTCACTTGCCCTGTTCACATTCTTTTTTTATTCTCTCTCTACATACCAATGCCCTTCCCAAGCCATAAATTCCAAGATTTCACTGCTTGTGCCATAAAAATATATTTCTGTTGGAAACTTCCACCCAAACACAGGAGAAATTTCGTCACATGTTAAAGTCCACTCTCAAAAATGCTGCATGGGGCTTTGATTGGTTGACTTGTTGCATCTTGATAATTTTCCTAACTATTTCACCTAGTCCCAAAGGACTCAAATATGAACATTTTCCACTCCTACAGTAATAAAGAAGTAATGAGATGATTCTGAAAGGCTGGGACACACTCACTGAATTAAAATCATATTTCACTCCCTGAAAGAGACCTCTGTCTGCAAACCCACACTGGAACAGGACTCTCTCTGTGGAAAGAGGACAGTTTTCTGCTGTTCCTCTGAAAGTCTGTGCATGAAAATGAGATTTTTATCACATAAACCCAGATTTTCACTGCACAAGGAGCCCCTCACTAACACAATTGTGTGCAGACGCTGGCACTGAACCCATAAATTCTGTGAGGACAAAGGGATCACAGTGAACAACAGAAAGAATGTTGGCAAGGAATTTATCTCCTTCTGCTCCCTGTCTACTCAAAACAGTGAAGTGCATTTCTCCAGCAGGAGATTCAACCCAATAAAGTTCTGCCCTTCATTTTTTAGGCTTTTTCTCCAAACTGGCAATAGAGACAAGGAGCTTTATCCTGTCACCAGAGCTGCCACTTTGTTCCATCGGATATCAAGTGTCATTCAGAGAAGGAGGGATAAATTAGGCAGATGCTGGTTCAGGACTGGTGGTATTGACACGTAAGTGGGATCCCTCTTAACACCAATTTGAGATGTTTGCACAGTGGATATCTTTGTTTGAATTGATCAGGCAGAAATTGAACTGCCAGAAATCCACCTCCCCAAGCTTTACATACCCACGGTAGAGGCACTGACCTCCGAGCTCCTGATTAAGACTCCCACTATAATCAATGGAGACATGGTCAATAAAGTCAATGGAGATAAGAGCTCTATTCTCCAGATTAAAAAGATTGACAGCTACTTAACATGAGATTGTGTCATAGACTGTAAAGGGAGCCTTGAATGTCAGGCTCAGAAGTAGAGATTTACACTACACATGCCCAGCTGTGGCCAAGGGAGATGGGGAAAAAAAGAACAAACAAACCAAAACAACACAAAAAAAAACCCTGACTGAAAACCACACAGATTTTTTTTTCCATGGAAAACAATAAATCCTACTTAGCTCAGCTGAGAATGCTAAGATGTGTTTGTTTCTCCCAACTACCTGTAGAAAGAGTTTTGTTACCTTCAGAGATAGAAATCCACACTGTGGAAGAATTAACAGAGATTCCTTCAGCATGCATGGTTTGAGTTCCCAGTAGATTTGCCAGGGATTAGATGAGGATAGAGAGGCAAGACAAGTCTGGGGTGATGCTCTAGAACCTGCCTCCTGGACTCCCTCTTCATGAAGAAATCCTGTTTTCCTCCACATGGCACATGTAAGAGTAGAAAACGTGTTTGCAATTACCTGGCCAGTGTGACAAAGAAGTGACAAAAGCACCTTTGTTTTACTGATGTGCAGTTTGTTTATTCATCTGTCACACAGAATGACCTTCTGTCTCATCACAGAGAAGGCAGAAATGTTCACCTCCTTCGGACAAGTTTCCCTCAGCTGGTGAGGACGGGAGGCAACCAGCATCTCCCTCACAGACCAGGTATTTAATAGACTCAACACCACGAGAATATGAAGTGATCTAAGCTATATATTCACACTGTATGAGATCACACTGCATCAAAACTTTGATAGATGCCTCTGCTGTTTGCTCATCCTTAAGGAGCAATGACCCGGACATTAGCATGTCTAGTAAATTGTTCTAATGTGTGGTGAAAGGGGACTAATGGATACAGTAATTGATTGTTTGATGGATAGCTGGGGAGCCCTTTGATTATGAGTTTTTGCTACGGTCCAAGACATTTTCATTCTCCAGTTAACCCAGAGCTGATTGCTTGCATGAATTATCTCCTTCTCTGACTGCAAATATCATTCACTTAATAAATATTTCATTAGAAACAAACCAGTGGTGGGGAGAGAGGAGGAAGCAGATGCTCAGTGCTGTGTCTGTTGAAGATGTTACGGAGTTTACAGAACAGACACAGAGATTATCCATGAAATGTGCTCGGGTCAGATAAGAGGTCTTTGCTTCTCCAGGATTTAGTGCTCAGAACAATGTGAGAAGCAAGAAGCAGCCTGGAGGTCAATTTAAATCAATCAGGGGAGGCCCGATATGGACCAAGAAGGATGTACTGCAGTGCTGAAGCCACCGTGTAAAAGCTGGCTTCCTCACAAATCCCACCCTCCTCTCTCCCAAGCTCCAGGCTGAGCTTTCATTTTACAAGGAGGGGTCCTGACCAAGAAATGGAATATCACCAAGAAAACAGTTATAATTCCTGGGATTTAGTTGCTGAATGTGGAATTTTTATCCTAGTGAAGGTTATAGCAAAATTTTCCTACCCATTAATGCAGTCCTTTTTGATCCATTATTTTACAGTGATGTCTCTTCAAAAGTTATTTCCACCTTTATTTGTCTTTTGATATTTAATTATTCAGTGGCACCTGTACTGAACACGTTTGTCTCATTGCAGATGGTTACTTTCTAGAATGACACTTTACTTTTAGTTATGAAGATCACTACTCTTCTCTCCAAGGAGGCCGCCCCGTTCTCCTAAAGGGCAGTGCAGAAATCACGCAGAAACTCACTTTTTTTACCATTCAAACTCCCAACCCTGGATCAACCCTGTTTCACATCTCTTCAGGTTTTCAAATAAGAAAAGAGCAATATTTGCTGAGGACACTTTGGACTTCCACAGGCTCCAGTGAGATGAGGAACTTCACAAACTAAGCTTGAGTCACAAGTAGTTTGTTACAACGCGGAGTCACTACGAAAGCTAATCCCAATTCACCTCACACTCCTAACATACTGAAAAGTGCAGCAGTTTTTAAATCCTCTTTCAGTGAAAAATTGTTGATGAGCAAAATACATAATGTTCCCTATTACTCTCCACCTTGTGTACGTCCCCTGGGCGTTGAGACTCTCTTATCTTGTTTTCCTAGCTGTTCCTCCAGCATATTTATATTGTTAGTCTCACAATGAGCATCATTATGTCAATAAGCACAATTTAAATATTAATCCTATGGTTATGGGCAGGAATGTAACTGATCATATCATATGCTATAAAAGGGGGATTTCCATCACAAGGAAATGGCTTCAGTGCTGTTTGCTCTCAAATGCTTTTTCAAGAATTTTACAGCGGAGAATGACATGAACAGAGTAAGGGGGAGAAAGCAGAGATGGTGACAAAAGAAGAGGGACAACCAAACAAATGAGAGCAAGGGCTGTGCAAGAGTGAAAGAAGAACACAAAAGGTGCTCGGAAAGGGGACCTTTTAAAGATTTAAGGAAGCATGGATGTGAATAGAAAGGAAGCCAAAGGCAGATCCAAGTCACCTTCAAAATGCACAGATCTCCCACGCAGGCATGACAGGGGCTGAGATAGGACCCTCAGAGGGACTGGAACCCTCACTAGTGCTGATATATTTCAGCAGGAAGGGTAAGAGAAGGAAGGCAGAGAGTCTTTCCAAAACCAGAGTAGCCATTACGAAAACCTACACATTCCTGTGGTTTCTCCTTCATTTCCATACACAGACCAACTATTGGGGAGCAGGAAATCTCATTTATAGGCAAAAACATCTCTTTTCTCTTGAAGAAATATTTGTCACTAGATTCTGAAGATAAACCAACATTCTGCCCACATTCTGGAAAAGAATCTTTCTTGCCACAGAGTACTTCTAATAATAAAGACAAAAATGGGTAAAAAAAAAAAAAATTGGAAAAAACTGCTTTTCCAGATAAATACTAAAGTCTGTATTTATCTGAGATCAGACTGAGTGAAGAAACTGTTGGCACAGTTAGTGTTGGACATGTATTTTCCACGCCAAATTGTGGAAGGTGACTGAGTCCACAATATCCCTGCATATTTTATCATAATCATGAGGCTGCACACCAGCTTTCTCCATGGGAAGCTCTCCCTGAACCACTGACACTGCCTGCTGAGGGAGGTGACACTTTCCATCAGCAAAGGAGCATCGATCTGGCTCAGCATTTTAAAGTCCCTGATGAGTGTACATTACCCTTCTGCTGGAGTCCTTCTACTTGCATCCACTGCTTGTGCTCTTACCCCTGCTGCTCAGCTCAAACACAGCTGTGCTAATACACCAAAGCCACACAGCTAATCCATACTCCTCAGATCTATTTTCAGGTCTCATTTGGCAAACGGAAGGGGGTGAGGCCAGTGGGAACAGCGAGAAGAGACAAGCCCTTGAGCTGTGTCCTGGGTCAGTCTCCCAAGGATGCTGATATGGGCTTAAGTTTTGTAAGAATTACAGAATCACTGAGGTTGCAAAACATCTCCAAGATCATCAAGTCCAACTTTTGAACAACCACCACCTTGTCAACCAGACCAGAGCACCAAGTGCCACGTTCAGTCATTTCTTGAACACTTCCACGGATGGTGAGTCCACCAGCTCCCTGGGCAGCCCCTTCCAGTGCCTAACCAACCTCTTCATGAAGAAATTCTTCCTAATGTCCAACCTGAGCCTCCCCTGGCACAGCTTGAGGCCATTTCCTCTCATCCTGTCCCTTGTTCCCTGGGAAAAGAGACCAACCCTGCCCTGGCTACAACCTCCTGGGAGGGAATTGTAGAGAGCAAGAAGAGCTCCAGAGCCTCCTTTTCTCCAGGCTGAGCGCCCCCCAGCTCCCTCAGCCTCTCCTCACAGGACTGACTCTCTAAACCCTTCCCCAGCTCTGCTGACCATCCCTGGACACACTCCAGCCCCTCTTGACCTGAGGGGCCCAGAACTGGACACAGCACTTGCCATGTGGCCTCACCAGTGCTGAGTACAGAGGAACAATCACTGCCCTGGTCAAAAAAAGAAACTACCCTTGGCTGAGTTTCACAAAAGGTTCTGAGCATTGTCCACATCCTGAAGTCCCAGGAATTTTTCCAAAGGGAGCTGTGATAGCTGTTTTCCTGGATAAGTGTCATCATTGATAACTCCATCCTGCCAACCAAAATATGTCTACTGGAGTGTAAGGATGGAGATATTCTTCTCCTCCAGTCTCACCCTGTCATGCAGTGACAGTGCCCAGTCCAACACTCCTCAGAAGAACTTGGCTTCCTCTGAAAGAAATTTGAGGCCTTCCACCCCGACTCATTTTAAATATGCCTGGTAGGTCTCATGAGTAATGTACCTACACAAAGAGATCTCAGAAAATGTACAGATTGTGCAGGAACATAAATTTTGACTGAGCAAGTGATGAATAGAACGCAAAGCAACATCCTCAGATTTTGGGCAAAGAATATATAATCATTCAGTGGTGTTTGCGAAACATGTCAGGCTCTGTCAGGAAGAAGGGTTATAAATAAATGTGAGGGAGATACTTTAATAATGCTATTTCATATACACTCAATAATGAACTTTAATTATTTCTTTGGGTTTCTTTCTTCTTTCACTGTAGCAGATGAGTCAAGCCCAGATGTGTAATGAAACTGATACTGGCATCGCAGCATTTTCTTTAGAGGTGGCTGAAAGAGCTCTATGGATCAGCTGTCAAATCATTTCTCCTCCTGTGGGGTTTCCTTCATGCGTCTCACCCAGAATTTTATTCCTCCACATATGGCATGAGTGAATCATAGCGCAAGGAATTTTCTTGATGGAAAAGATTTTGCAGACAAGCGGTCTTCTCACATCACTTGTCCTGAAATGAAGCCAAAGTCATCTTTATCATAGGCAGTGGAGCAACCTGCCAAGAGGAACCAGTTGCCATGGTATGTGAGGCTATAGCATCTGTAACTTTACATTCTGAAACTATGAAAACTAATTTAGAGCTTATCAGTAACCTTATTACCAAATATTTGCAGCAGGGAATGAGGAGATTGATTTGTTTCCTGCTGTGATGCTGGGAATTAACAGAGGCTATCAAAAGGAAAGCTCCGAGGTGTTAAATGTAATGATGTGGATAAATATGAAATATCTCACCCATTCCTTGGCTTTTCAGTAGAAACTCAGGAATATGAACAGAGGAAGGTGTCACATCACTCCTTTTGCAAAATGACTTCCTGTCAACGTCTCCAATGACTACACGACTTTCTTGAAGAGGAAACCACATGTGATGAATCTCACTGAAATACTTTCATTCTCCCTACCATCTTTCCTGCTCTGTAAGCAAGGAAAACAACAACACAACCCTCCTGAAAGAAACAGGATGTTCTCCAAACCCCCTCACCCATGAAGACACTGTGGCCCGATTCCTCTGCTCTCAGACACAGGAGCTTTCACTGAGGGGCCACACTAAAAGTGTCTGACTTCACTTGCCAGGTCTACTCCCATTCCCACACCCAACATTCCATGATAAAGAGTGGATAAACAAACCCAGGAAACACATCAAGGCATGCAAAAAGCCCTTGCACCTGATAGCTACTCAACCTATTCCTCTTTATAAACACATCCAGACCCACCAACTTCCATTTCCTTCTGAGAATCATGAAAAAGAAACAGAACAAAAGAAACAGAACGAAATCCCCAAGACACAGCAAAGCAGAGAACCCTGGTAGGACCTGTGGATGTGTGGAGAGATGAGCCTGTGCTGGAGCAGTTTTGCTGGTGGGACTTGAGACCCTGTGGAAGGGCCCCACTCTGGAGCAGGGTGAGGAGGAAAGAGGAGCACAGACAACTTGTGATAAACTGGCCCCATTTCCCATCCCCCTGTGATGCTGGCGGGGAGAAGGCAGAGAATTCAGGAGTGAGTTCTCCTGGGAAGATGGGAGGGGTACGGGAGAGATGTTTTGTGATTCGGTTTTATTTCTCATTATCCTACTCTGATTTAATTGATAAGAAATTAAACTAATTTCTCCAAAGTGAGCCTGTTTTGCCCGTGCCAGTAACTGAGTGATTTCTCCTTGTCCTTATCTTGACCCACGAGCCTGTCACTACATTTTGCCTCCCCTGATCAGCTGAGGGGAGTGTCAATGCAGCTTTTGTGGGCACTGGTGCCCAGCCAGGGGCCACACACCACAAATGGGGATGGGTTCTTCCCCCTAGAGAGCAGAAATATCTCAGTTTGCAAAGTGTTTGTGATCTGCAGGGGCATCTACTAAAACTCAGCATTGGAAGGTTTCCCAGCTCACCTCTTATTTAGTATCAAGTCTTATATACAATCACCAGTTTGTAAACAAAGAAGCAGTTCCAAATAAAGCAGTTCCAAAAATAGCCTGCAAAGCTCCGTACCACACATTTTAAAACCTTTGTTTTGGTGGTCAGTTAATAATTTGCAATGTTTTCCTTCTCCTCACGGCTTAGAAGGGCAAAAAGCAGCACTGGTGAGCTCTGAGGTTGAAGAGGGCACAAGGGGAGAGTCAAGAAGGCAAAAGGGTGATTAAAGGGATTTTGTGTGAACTCAAGTCTACAACGGGTCAATGCCTGTAGGCTTGGAAGCAACAAGCAATGTTAGGAGGAGAAAAAGGTTTGATAACACTGGGTATCATCAAGCTCAAAATACAGAAGCAACAAGCAATGTTAGGAGGAGAAAAAGGTTTGATAACACTGGGTATCATCAAGCTCAAAATAAAATGTATCTCAAGAGAAATGGGATTGGTGTAGGACAAGAAAACAAATGACATCCCACACGCAAAGAATGCATCTTTGTAAAATGAGTCTCTTTGTAGGAGGGACAAAACATATAAAAACAAAAGAAAAAAAGGCAGACACCAAAATATTTAAACAAAAAAATATGGTTCTCTATAAATAAAAATCCCTTTCCCCCTTTTTGTGCAGAACACTCCCTCATACCCCACTTTTTCCAGTCTGGGACTGCCTGGCAGCTCTGATCAGGCAGGCTGGTGTCCAAAAGGTGAACACCATTTGCTATCCCCATTACCTGCTCTCACAGTGATGAGCTGAGATTTCTTGTTCATTTAAAGAATTGTGAACCTTTTAAACTCAAAAATAACAAAATAGCACTACCCCATGCTTCACCAGAAATGGGTCACCATGTCACCTTCTGCCATTTATCAGATGGCCTTCCAGACCCGACTGTGCCTAAGGCAGATGTGCTGATGAGCAAGACCTATGCTCACCTTTGGGTGCCAAAATTATGTGAACTGGGTAGAGAGAGGACCCGCACGGCCCTGAGGACTTTACCAAAAATGAGAACCAGACCAGCTGAGGCTAAAAACTGCCAAACTCCCAGGAGATGTGACCTAAAGCTCAAATTCCTCCTCCCTAGGAACCTCAGAAGTCATATATTTGCACACAAAATCATTAATGTTATACTTATTTAAACCCTGTTTAATATGTGTGCTCTCCTTAGTACAGAGAGGGGACATGGAGCAGATTTACACAGCCGAGCAAGGGATTCTGTCTTCAACAGACACACAAAACACCTTGTTTCACCCCAACTCTTTGCAGAGTTTATTCTCATCTCAGTGATTCATCAGGGCTTCCCTGACACCGTTTTCATCTGAGCACTGTAAAACCAGGCTCCCGCATCCACCGAGTGCTGTGCCAGCAGATGGCACTCCGAAGTGTGCAGCATCCACAGCTTCCCTCACCCCACTCCCAGCAACTGCTGAGAAAGGTGGGTTTTTTTTTTCCTTTCCTGTGCCTGACTCTTCAGTGGTGCTTTTAATCATGCTTAAATATAGGGGTCAACAAAGGAGCTCCCACCGTAGGGCCATCAAACTTCCCAGTGCTCAGCTTCCAGAAGAGGTCACTATGTCCTGCTGCACATAAAAGCCACATTCCCATCCTCTTTCCTTAAATCATCTAACCAGTTACGAACTGCTGGGCACAGAAAGGGAGAAGACACCTTCCTCGCTCACCAGAAATCAGTTGTGATTGCAAGAAGATGCTTTGATTTTTTTTTCATTTTTGTTTGCTGTTTTGTTGGGTTTTTTTTAGAGCAATCATCTTTGTTTCTCAGCACGTCACTGCTGAGCTCTTCATGTGAATGTAACCCAATACAGAAAGGAGAAGGGGAAGGAGAAAGGAAAATCCTTCTTAAAGCAAGAAACGTAGCAGATCGAGAGATTCAATTGTGTCAAGTGCAATATTGAGTTAAGGTTCTAGGAAACATCTCAAAAGTTTTATTACATTCAGCACTTACAGACTCAGTGAAGGTAGAAAATAAAACACTGAAGCGTTTCATTTCAGCCAAGTGAGGTGTGCAAACCACAGCTCACGAAAATTCCAGGGCTTGCACGGATTGGAAACAGGATCTTCAGCTTTGCCCCATGGAAAACTGCGTTCATGGAAATAAACATTTGTGGTTTCATCCACTTTCTCCACACAGCCACTTTGGGTTTCTCCATGGCACAGTCTCTGTGTGCCAAGAAGGACCTTGGGAACCTCCTGTCTGTGAGTTTGGCTTTGGGAAATTGCACAAAAAGGGGCAGAAGAACAACTTTCATTTCCCATGAGGAAGAACCTTCCTTGCTCTACCATTCCCAGCTCCCTTCCAGCATCTGGGGAAGACAGTGAGACAAGAGGCGAGATTAAGGCCTTAACTGGTTTAGGGAACAGGGGAAAAGTCCTTTTGCACCAAACCCAATTAATCCAAGGCCCGCTGGAGTGACCTAATGCTCATCCCAGGGTATCACGTGGTAGCACGGCTTTAATTAAAGCACGTTAATGAAGGGAACACTGCAAAGCTTCACAAAGTGTTTTACTGCAGGGGACACAGCAATGCAGTCCTGTCACCTCGCTGTTGAAGTGACAAACTGCCCATTTGAACACCCACAAGAGGAGAAGATCTGTGATGGCTTGGCTGCACCACTTCCCCCAGGATTCATTAAGAGTTTACAGGGATGAGCAGGGACAAGGGTGATGCTCAGCAGGTACCGACCACACAACTTGGGTTTGCTCCCGACAATGGCAGTGATGAGCAACACTCAGGGCTCAGTTTTTGCATTCACAGAAATCAGAGAATAACTCAAATTAGAGAGGAGCCATGAGGACCATCAAGTCCAACTCCCTTCCATTCTTATCTATGGAAGCATATCCTGGAATTTTCATCAGGGTTCGCCCACGGCGTAGGCTCTGAACCACCACCTATTTCGTATTTGGGACAATTGGGTGAAAAATTCTCTTAAACTTAAAGGAATTATTTGCTTCAGAGGCACCTTCTCAAATCAACAAGTTTGTGAGATTGCAGTGGAGAACCTCCATCTGTGTTTAGGTGAACACATTTATTTTATTTATCACACAGACTGTTGCTATCAGCTCAAAAATAACTACTTGAAATGTTATCTGCGCCACATGCTTTATCCTACAGAACCTGTTGTGTTTTATAATGACACTGCATGTAAATTACCTCTCTGATGTATGTCCAGCTTTACGAGTTAACTCCAAAGGAATTTCAGCATCCTGGATTATCATTAAAAGTGAGGATGAAACTCTTTAACAAACCAGTAAATCAGCGGAAGTTTAACTTGGCAAAAACAACACAAATTTGGGTTACAGTTTTCAGAACTAAGGAACAGAATAAAGAATCAGAATTGTAAGTGTGATGCTGTGTTTCCTCGTGTTTTCATTAAATCAGAAATAATTGGGACCAATTGAAAGAGCCTGAACAACCTAGTCTAGTGGAAGGTGTCCCTGTCCATGGCAGAAAGTTGGAACCTTCCAACTCAAATCATTCCATGATTCTGTGATTTCACAGGTGAGATGCAGGACAGGGGAGGTAACAGCACTGCCTCGTACACAGGATTGAAAGAGGTTAAATGTCTTAAAGTTTTAATAACACTGGTTATTTAGACCCTGAAAACAGATAAGATGCGCCCTAGAAAGGTCAATAAATATTATTTTTGTCTTTACCCTGGTGCAGCAAGGGTTAACATATTTGCAAACACATTTCTTAGTGGGAAAATACCATTGCTGTCCCCATTTAATCATGTGATAAATGCAGCCATCAAAGTGGGTTTAGAAGAATACAATTTCCTTCCTTTCAATAATTCATCTCCACAGGGGGGTTTAAATGTATTAAATAACACTGCATTCACTTTGGAGCAAGGTGACACACTCAGTGAGGTTTCACATTTGTTACTCCAGCTGCTGCATGCGATCCTCACCAGGGCAAAAGTCAATTTAGACTCTTGCAGTGCAACTTAGAGGGAAGGTGAGGTTGAAGGAGGAGAGGTGGATGGGGTCGTATGAGCAGCCCCCTCACACCAGCAGAAACCACTTCCACTCGGCAGAAACACTCACTATATAATTACGCTTCTAAAAAAAAAAAAATGAAAATACAGGGGAGTCAAGCGCATAAAGTGAACAAAATTCAAGCTTTTAATTCATTTTTTAAATAATTATAGTACTGCCATTGTGGCCACACACGTCCTGCAGACCCAGCCTACATTTTGTCGGCTCTGAGATCTTGGCCTGTGTTTGCTCTCCTCTGCAACTGCTGTCACACAGACCTGACAGTGCTGCCAGAGGTGACCCTCACTGCCCAGAAAAGCTGCATGCAATGACAAAGCTCTCTGAGCAAGGTGAGTGTCCATATTTATAGGTATATTTAATTTTATTTTTTATTTGTATTTATTCATATTGATGTAGGTGTAGATATCTACAGATGCATGTATATAATTATAGATATACAAAT
Organism: Dicrurus megarhynchus; assembly: GCA_013399195.1. Classification (NCBI taxonomy): domain Eukaryota; kingdom Metazoa; phylum Chordata; class Aves; order Passeriformes; family Dicruridae; genus Dicrurus; species Dicrurus megarhynchus. Next base: position 305,783 of record VXAD01012527.1, read on the forward strand.
CTGTGCCAGCAGTGCTGACTGGAACCATGAACTGCCCACACTCACTGGGTAAAAAGCAACACTCAGGAAGAAAGAGGGTTCAGAATTCCTTGAGACCATGTCTGGATCTCATATGATAGGGGAGCAATGCTTTTCTCATCTCTATGGGTGCAGCCACCCCCTCCATGAATGAACCTGATGTGGCTGGAAGATGTGCATTTGCAGTATCCTTTAAATTTAGGAGCTGACAGTACCTAAGGGGGTAGAAAGACTGGAGAGGGTTTTTTTGCAAGGGCATGGACTGATAGGACAAGGGGGGATGGCTTTAAGCTGAAGGAGGGTAGATTTAGATTGGATATTTGGAAGAAATTCCTCCCTGTGAGGGTGGTGAGGCCCTGGCACAGGTTGCCCAGAGAAGCTGTGGATGCCCCATCCCTGGAAGTGTTCCAGGCCAGGCTGGATGGGGCTTGGAGCAACCTGGGCTAGTGGAAGGTGTCCCCGCCCATGGCAGGGGGTTTTAACAAGATGATTTTTAATGTTTCTTCCAACCCAAACCATTCTGTGGTTCCATGAGACAGAAGCACAGCAACCACCCAGGCAGCCGCCACAAGCAGTGGGGAAAAATATTTGCAGAGCTGTCTCTGGCTACAGAAGAACAATAATGTGGGCACCAGCTGAGTGATCTGTCCCAGCCTCTGGGCACAATATAGATTTTTCCTTGTCAAAGTGCTCTCTCCCATTAGCAAGGCTGGTTCATGGCAGCGTTTCATCCCGTGGCCTCAAACGCCTCCACGCGACCCCGGTGTCACCATTCCCTGGGCACAGCCCTCCCGGCGGGGTCTGTGCCAGCGTGGGGTGAGAGGAAAGTGTCTCCCAGGGTTTGGGAGCAAGTGGTTGTGGAGCTGGGGGCGAGGCTGGCACATTCCAGACAAAACAACCGTTGGGGTTTTGCGGCTCCAGCCGTGACTCAGAGCTGGGGTAGAGGAGCCATCGAGCTGCTCCAGAGGAGGCTTCGTACAAAAGAAACCCTTTCCTCGCCTTCATCCTCTGCCCACACAGAAACCTCTGTCCTTTCTCACTCAAACAAAAGGAAAAAGAAAAAAAAAAAAAAGAAAGAAAGACACACAAGGGAACACACAAACTGAAAAAACCCTTTACTAACCAAAACCCAGCTAGTGAAAACTCAGTTTTTTGCCTGGGTGCTGAGAGAGGCAGCTGAGTTTCATCAGCAGATGAAACACAGGCAAAGGGGGGTGATCCCTTCACAGGGACTCGATAGAGGATTGCCAAGGAAAATCCACAATGCTCAAGTTGTTTGGGGATTTAGGGAATGGCCAGTTCCCCCCAAACCTGATGATACACATTCCTTTTTTATACAGGTTTGGGGTTTTTTTATTTTTCTTCTCTTGTAGGATAAGGAGATTGGAAGCTCATACCTCCAGCTTTTGAAAATTCCTTCAATTAAAGATATAGTAGCATTTGGGGTGTTTCTTACATGTTTTTACTGAAGCCCAGAGCACTCCTGGTGTCCCATAAAACCTGCCCCCAGCAGCACCAGGAATCTGGGTGTTTTCCCAAGGGCTCTGGTCCAGGATTCTACATTTTAAGTTTTACAGTTGAAAAATTCTGCATCCCTGACAAAAGGGGAGTTTAATGGTTACTTAGAGAACTTCTGTGCCTATAAAGCCCACTGGAATTTTTTTTCAAGATCGTGGGCATGCTGAGAAGAAAAGACCTTCCCTTCCCAGGCGCACTGGAAGCAGAGCAAGAAGAGTACTTTGGGACATTCGGAATAGATTCCACCTCCATTGAAAATACAGGGAACAAATTAAAAGATTAGGTGTGAATCTATTTCCATCCACTTATTAAATCCCTTTATGAGAATGTATTTCTCTACCCCCAAAGCGGCAGAAAAAGAAAAGAAAATATTTAAATTTTCTTAAGAAAATTGCTTTAATGACTGCCTTAAAAAAACCCAAAGCCTTTAAAACCAAACAAAAGCCCACACTTGAGTAAAGTCAAGAAAAAATAACTGTGTGATTTAAAAGCTCCATATTGACAACCCTAGGAACAGGGGAGTGGGTTGATTACAATATGGCTTTTAATGGATGCACAGTCATTTAAAACAAAGTTGATATTATTGAAATAACACTTTTTACAGAAGTAGCTGCATCCCAAACGACCTTGAAAAGACATAGCAATTACTACCACATATGCAAGATAAATTATCACCAAAACTAAGGCTTGATTGCTGAGACACAGCAGCCAGACCAGAGCACTAGGAACTGGGATGAGTTCTGAGATAAGATGGTAGAGTCAATAAGACAAATGTGTAAATAAAAAGCTCCATTTGCAGGGGCAAAAGCTGTATTTTGATTGTGAGAAATTAAATGTTGCATTTCAGGAAAACACACACCATGTCCTCTCACAAATGTGGAAGCTGGTTTCAAACACGAGGAGCATGAGGAGCACCCACTGCATTAAAAACTCATCATTAATTATTGTTCAAAAGAAGCTGTTGGTGTCGGCTTAGCCTGTGAGGTCCTCAGGGTGGCACAAGGGAGTAGCTGTGCTTCCACAACACCTACCATGACAAGGGCCTGCTAAAAATAGAAGCCAAAATAACCCAAGTCATTACACACACACACACATCCATAAATGCAGTTTATGAAGACATTATTGCCAAAAAAAGTTATTCTCCCATAAAGCCAAGGATTGGATCTTGCTGCCCCCAAAATGAGAATTCTACTCTAATCACATATAAGAACAACTTCATAAACACAGGAAGAAAGGGAGAAATGATGCTTCCTGTGGGAAGGAAGTCCATTTAAAGCAAGAATAAACTGATGCAGTCAGGAGAAAAAAAAAAAAATAGCTTGTATATGCAAATAGACATTTATTACCCATCTTTGTGCTCCTAAGAAATGTAATTTACTGACCTTTGAGAGACGGGTCAAGTAGGCCCATAGAATAAGAAACAAAGGCATCTTTTTGGCAATTGCCATATTCCAGAGCAGTAATTATCCTTTCCTCTCCCCGTGAGCAGCAGGAAATGAAGAGGGATGCCATTACACCATGACAATTACTGTAATTTTAATTTCTAAATATTGCTAGGAAAGTTTCTTCCAAAAAAAAAAAACAACCTAAAAGTCTGTTCAGATTTTTGATGTGGTTTTAGATAAAAAACTCATTCCTCAGCTAAAACAGAGCTGTGCTTCCCCTTCTCCCACTCCCTTGGGGGAACCACCCACAAAGTCTGCATGGTGAGAAAAAACCCACTTTCCTCCCCATTAGTGGAGAAGAGAGAATTTCAGAGAATCACAGAACGGTTTGGGTTGGAAGGAACCTTAAAGATCATTTTGTTCCAACCCCCTGCCACAGGCAGGGCCACCTTCCACCAGACCAGGTTGCTCCAAGCCCCATGACTTGAACTTATTCAACCACGGGCACAACAACAGATTCTTTCTGTCGGAAGCAGATGAAGTTGGATGCACAATAACTATAAAGAACTAAAAAGAAGGATTCTTCTCCTCTCCTGTGCTCAGAGACATTATTGGCTCTGTTGCGGATTTTCCACGGTCTACCATTAATTATTTTAATATTATGGATAATCTATCCTGTGCTGTTAGAACAGGGATGTCACCCAAGAGGACACATCTGCTTGGCTGTCCGGCCTCTCCTGCCACTGACCACACTGTCCCAGGCTCCAGGGGACACCTCAAACACTCCCGCTCCTACACTGGACTCTGCCTGGGAGGAGTTTACACCTTGGTGTGCCTGTTCAGGGGGAGAAGTGGGACTTGAAGCCCATCCCAAAAATAATCAGGAGCAGATATCCCCAAATCGTGTCTCTGCTGTAGGCTGCACCAGCAATTCCCATAAACTGGAAACTACCTTCCAAAATTCCCCTTAAAGAGACTTTTGAGGTCTTATTTTGGCCAGTAGGTGAATATTGAAAATTACTTACACAGATTCAAGGGAAAGGGTTTGTTTGGTTTTTTTTTTTAATTGTTGCCACAAGGCACGTTCAACGATGATCATTTAGTGCAGTAAAAAGTTGTGTCTTTCAATATATGCACCTATAGAACTCCATCGATTTCTCTATACACAAACACATCCCTACAAACACATATTTGATTAAGAATTTATACAACTTCAGGCTTCAAGGAATTTCGGATCAATGCCTTTATTTTGCCTTTATAAACAAATAAACTCAATTAAAGAGTACTTACAACAAACCACAGTGGGCAGGAAACTAATTTTCCCAAGGCTTCCCATGGCAATTTTTATCCATTACATGGGTCTAGGGAATCAATTACTCCCTAAAGGGAAATTATTAGGGCTTGTGTTACCCAACATCTCACCTTTCCCACTCACCATTGGAGAGAACTATAGGGACAGGCATCCAGAAAAACGAGCGTTCTTCAGATCTCTTACAATTTGCCGTAATAAATTTAAGTATAAATAAAAGAGAACAAAGCCCTGCAGGCGAGCAGTGTTTGAATCAGGGCTGGATCTGCACCAAGTCACTGTGCAGCTTCACAAGGCCCATAAATCAGGTCTCCTGAACATATGTAGTATTTTGCATTACTGTATAGGGTGTTAACTTTAATGCCTTAATATATTCACACGGTGGTCAGGTTACAGTTCCTGTGGGAGCCATAAATTTGCATGTCCTGGCCAATCTGCTGCTGGAAAAATAATAATAATAAGTTAAAACTAACCACACCACTGCATTGCCTTCAGCAGGTTTTATACCTTTAATTTTTCTCTTTTCTGTACTTGAGGGAGGAAGAGGAGATGTGAGAAGCTGCAAACGTACAGGGGAGCTGAAGCAGATGTGAATTAATTTTCATCTTTTTCTTCCATGAAGACTCATGTGTCCCTAGCCCAAGCAAGTGTCACTGCAGGAAAAAGGTTTGCTCTTGGGTGTGATCAAGCCTCTTTCTGAGTCAGAACCATCTCACCAAGGACATACTACAACCTCCTTTTTTGTAATCCACCGAAACCACTTCACTCCACCTGCCAGTGACGGCTACAAGGAGAAACAACCTGAGCTGATCCAGTTTAACCCAATTTCTGCTGATTCTGCCTGACTCACACCAAACTGATCCTGCTGCAGTCTCCCAGTGGTTGGATTCTTACCTGGTTTAAGGCAAAGGAGTTTGTCTCTGTCCCATTCTTCCTCCAGCCTCCTTTTGCTTCCAACCCCACTATTACTCGCTTCAAGATTTGAGTATTTTTGTCTGACATCCTATTTTTCTTCCATATTAAAACTGTTTACTTCCAGAGAAGGTTGTTTTTGGAGTCATCAACCATTTTCAACACACCAAAAAAAGCTGGTTTCATCCAGGCTTGCTCCCAGTGCCAACAATTTGCAGTAATCAGCACTCTTCATTCTATTTGCACTGGTTAATGGCCAGCAGAGTCCCACATCCTATGGAACAGCCATGGCCATGCCACCACGTGGTGGCCCAGGCACAAACAGAGCTGTTCCCCTCCTCTGCAATCCACTCCACCAACAGTAGTCAAACAAAAGTGGTTAAAAACCCAAGAAGCGATTCAATTCAGATGGCGTGGAAACAAATCACAGTGAATTTGCACAAAAGGACCCAAGAAATATTTGATGTATGTTGGATTTGACCACAGTTAAAGGATTTGTTATTTGTGCCCCTGTTCAACACAGATCACCAGCTGGTGGACAAAAACAAACTGTTAATTTTTATAAACACAGAGCTGAAAAGTAACAGCTGTGCACAATCTCTCCAAAGGTGGTGGTGGGAACCCTCACTCTGGATAAAGGAATTCATCAGCCCTTTGGTACCTTAATTTCATTTCAGTGACACCTAAACCAACTAAGCAACAAGGTCTAAGGCAGCATTGTAATTGCTTGAAACTTAGTTAATAGTAAAGCTCTGGTTTATTTATGTGCACTAATGGCGGGGTCTTCAGTGGCACCATTCCACCCTTCTTTACAGAAAAACATGAATTTATGAAGTACAACTACTTCTTATATGCATTAAGGGGGTTGTAGAAAATCAGGTGGCACAACAAGGTAGGGAGAGAAAAGTCGTTAGGAAAGGAGAAAACCTGCTGACTGCCCCTTAAATGAAAAAAGTATCAAAAATATCAGAAATAATCACTAAAATTAGGCACAGAGTTCTGGGTTTTGGTGTCACAGTATCAGTTGCAAATGCCTACACGTTTCTTATCATGTAGGATTTAAGAGACCAACCTCATCTCTGTTGGAGCCAAAGGATCTCTTGGCATCAAACCTCTCTTGGAAATCTTTGTAGGTTTCTTAAACACAGACACACCCCTACAGATATTAAATCTATAGTATTTTGCATTAATATTTGTGAAAGAATACACACAAATGCATATATACACATATATATCTACGCAAACATATCTTTATACTCTTAATAATTTGCATATGTTCACTGGCATACCTGCATCTAATTATATTTTATATATATATTCACATACATGTACATATGAAACTTAATGTATGTATCATATATGGAGTAATCAGAGTATGTATGAATATGCATCCACAAATCAGAATAAATATATACACTCTGATTACATATGGCATTTATTCATTGAAAAAGTTCCTAATACGAGCTAAAAGAGAAGAAAAAGGCTCAATTTGCATATGTGTACAATAGTTAAGCACAAAGCAACGTAGCCAAAGAAAGCAGAATACATAATCCCTCCTAAAACTGGGGAAAGGTTTGATAAAAACTCCTCTCAATTCCTTCCATGAAATTGTCCTTGCATTGTGATTTCACTGCGCCTACAAGCCCAATTTCCAGGAAAAGGGGGCGTAGGACTGCTTTTTGATATATTTCATAGCAGACAAAACTCCCATCAGGAGTGGAAAAACAGCCCCACGAGGACAGAAAAGCAGAGAATAATTAAACAGGTCTTATATAAGTCTTTTTTTTCCCCGAGTCCTGTTATCTTCCACCTCCAAAGACGTCACACATCTCTATTGGAAAAACACCTCACTGGCTTCAATGTAGGCAGTGGAGGAGCTCCCAGCTCTTCAGCATCATTAGTGGGGTTAGAAAACAGCTTTTTTTTAGCACTGTACTCACTGCCACACAGAGAGACTCACGTGAACTTACCTGTTTGGTGCTTCTCTGCCCAGTAGGAAGCAAAGCTTTGGATTTCTCTGCTATTTTCTGTTAAAAGGAAAAGGAAAAAAAAATTAGAGGGAAAATGGCTGAGAAAACAGCATCCAAATATTTAGGGAAGGAGTCAAATGAAGTTACTTTCTTCTGCTTTTTAAAGAAAAGGACATAGAGAAAGCTCTTACTCTTTAGAAAAAACAAGGGAGTATAAAGGCATTGAAAAGTTCAGTCTTGTAGGCATTAAAAGTCTTCAAAGCTTCCAGAATGACAAGGTTATCAAAACTGAAACAGGCATTCAAGGAATGACAGCTAGGACGTGGATAAGTAGCAATTTATCACTCAGATTGGTTTCCTGACGCAGCCGGGCATTCACAAACTGCAGTGGTTAATTTTGGCACTTCTGAATTGATGACAGTTTTTAAAATAAAAGAAATCCAGCCTAGATATACAGTTCAGATGGACTGTACTCACAAATATTAGAGGACAAAAAGCATAAAAAAGATGTGTGTGTGTATGGGGGTGGGGCTCTACCCAAATCATTCCAACTTCTGATTTAACACATAAAATAATTTCATTTAAAGACCCTACACATAGTTTCTTGAATAGGACAGGCAAATAATTTAAAATATAAGGCAGCACTAGAGATGATGCAATTCTATTACACAACAGACATGCTGTTGAATTGCAATCTTATGTTCATCCATCTATTTATGTATTTAATTTTTAAGGCATAGGCAGCAAGTGCTGGGAAATCAATCAGTCCAGAGTGTGTCTAATAGAGACACGTTATTAAGTGCATGTTACCAGCCAAATTTCATTACACCTCTATAATTACAATATATCCTTCCCATTGTTGTAGGCATGCGTCAGACCCATTAAAGTGATATAAGAAAGCCACCAGAGTTTGTCCAGGCTGTATTTTGATTAATCCAAATAGATCTCCTAACTTGCACGGCCTTGGAGGGAAGCAGTTTGGGGATGCTAAATTTAAGTCATTACTACAGTGTTTAAAAGCAAAGCAAATCTGCTCACCAGCAGAGCCTCCCCAGGGTAAAGCAGGTGAGCAAGAAGCAAATGAAGGAACTGGAGTTCAGGATTTGTTTGTTTTATTAAACAGCTTGATCTTGGTGATGCATCCAGACCACAAAATGTGCCTGGAAACTTTCTGGCACAGCCAAATAGCAGAGAAGAGCCAGAAGGTGGGGTAACATTTGAATTATCAGTGCTGCCTGCACATTTTCGTCAAGCAGAAAAGGTGAACTATACAATCACTTCTCCTTTTCCCCTGAGAGTGAAGACACACCAAAATAATGCCATGGCTGAGCCAGGGGAAATACAGACCCCCTGAACTTGGCACGGGGGAGGCCACACCTCAGATCCTGGGGTCAGTTTTGGGCCCCTCATCCCAAGAAGGACATTGAGGGGCTGGAGCGTGTCCAGCCAGGAGAGAAAGGAGCTGGGGAAGGGTGTGGAGCACAAGGCTGATGAGGAGAGGCTAAGGGGGTTGGGAGGAGGCTCAGCCTGGAGAAAAGGAGGCTCTGGGGAGACCTCACTCATTACAACTCTCTGACAGGAGGATGTAGCCAGGGGAGGGGTAATGTCTTCTCCCAGGGAACAGGGAGAGGACAAGAGGAAATGGCCTCAAGCTGCCCCAGGGAGGTTTAGATTGGATATTCGGGAGCATTTCTGCAGAGAAAAGCTTGTCAAGCATTGGAACAGGCTGCCCAGGGAAGTGGTGGGGACACCATCCCTGCAAGTGTTCACTCCATGTGTGGGTATGGCCCTTAAGGACACGGTTCAGGTGGTGCTGGGTTGATGGTTGGATTTGATGACCTTAAAAGTCTTTTCCAACCTCAATTCTATGATCCTATGATTGCTTGATCGACAAAGAAAGAAAAGAGGGAGGAAGCTATACATTAACAACCCTGTGGACATGCTCCAGGCTCCCAGGAATTACACTCACACTTAACACGTTCCCAAACCCACAGACGGGAGAGTGGAAGGCAGACAGACACTCACCTTCTGCACAGCTCCGTATCTCTGGATGGCATCTGACAGCTGGTTCTTCAGCCTGTCCAGCTGAAGCCGTTCTTGCTGTTTTAGGACAAAAGAAGGCTGGTTAGCAGGTCTGTTAGAGAGAAATCCAGTAGTAGGCTCTGCCTGAGACCATGGGAAATTGTCCTGGGGGGAGACACTAAATAAATAAGGTGGGGGCACAAATGGTATCCTAAAAAAATCAGTCACACCGGGGCTGCCAGGATGCAACAGGATTTTATTTTAGGAAACGTGATGCTTTGGTCTTTCAGGCCAAAGCAACCAAAAAAACGCCACTTTGGATATTCAAGATAGCATTGGAGAAAACAACTGAAGGGATCCTCCTATGAAAAGCCCTTTATTCAGATGATAACTCCTGATAGAGTTGATCACCTCATTCACTGGACTTGAGAGGTCCATCAGCCATAACATTCCCTCTGCTTGGTCTGACTGTCAGAAACCAGCTTATCTTCATGTTTTCCAAAACATGAACCCAAATGTCACTGCCTTTCTGTCTGGATCTTGCTCCAGCAAGATTTCAATCTATGTTTAAAAAAAAAAAAAAAGCTCTTGGAAGGAAGAACACAGTCAGCCTGATGTAACTCTCCAACAGGCTTCCAAACCTCTGCTCTCAGAGGGAATGATCAAACCCAAACTGTTCTCCTGGAACTGTTCTACACCCTGGATTTCAGATTTCACATGTGCAGGAGCTCACGTGTCCAGATTTTACAGAGGGAAATGCTGCAAAGAAGTGGGATGTTACCTTAAAAAACAAGTGGCAAACAAAACCCGATCTACACTAGCGCTGCTGAGCAGAAATGTTCACTTTCCAGCCACTTCAGCTGCTTCAGAAAACTGCTTAAGATTACAAAAGTAGATTTTATAAAGGATAGGATAAACATCTTTAATTTTAATGGCAGTATTTTCACACGGAGAAGAACACCCCAACCTTACAGTTCTTCATCTCAAGATTTAAAACCATTTTTAGAGCAGGGCAAGTATAATTATTCCCATTCTATAGATAAAGGTCCATAAACCTTATGTTTGTTCCACATACAAAATAAAATAAGACTGTCACCCCGGAGAGCTGATCTTATGCTCCAGCACTCAGCCTACCAAAAAAAGGAATTCAAGATCTACCATTCCATTTACATCCTTTGAGGTTAGTTTGGAATGAAGCCCTAAAAGAGCCATTTTACATCAGTCTCCTGCCTTGTGGCACACTGATCCACTTGGAGCAGCATCTTTGCTCCTGCAATACTATCAATTTGCTCAGTTGGGCACCCTGACTCCAATAGCTCCAGCAGCACTTGGAGATTTATGGGAAGTCAGAGAAAGTCCCATATTGCATCTCGTTGGCAGCACATTACTGGTGGAAAATAAGGAAGAAAAGGGAAAAAAGCTTTTTTTTTTTTTTTTTTGTCTATGTGTGCATGCAAAGCAATCCACAGAAAAATGGATTGGTAAGGACTAACTACAAAGCTCTGCAAGGCTTTTCATGCTGTGAGTAATTTTATGGGAGGAGAGTTTGCAGTGCTACCCAGATTCCCAAGAGGGACTTACTGACCAGCAGCCAATATCCACCAGAACAATTTGTTCTATATAAGAGACGGGGGCTACAGGCTTTGTATCAAAACTTGTAGTTTAATTACTTAAACTCCACACTGTTAGAAAAGAAGAGTTAAAAAATACATATATATGCTAAATTAATTGACCAGTGAGCAGAAAAAAGTTATTATGAGATGTAATAGAGAGCAGCAAGTTTATTCCTCCTATTACTGAAATTTTTTTGTGTGTCTATTTCCTTCAGCTCTTAAATATTTTCCCTTCAGCTTTGCATTTTTCTCCCCATGACAGTAAAACCTCTTCTCCTGAGAGTCCCCATCGGCTTCAAGGGCAAATAATGACATTCTTGTGTGACACTGCAATTGGATTTAATGTGACCTTGCCTGATTCCCCTTTGGACCCAATTTACGTCACAAAACAGAGCCTGGAGATCAGCACAAAAAAGCCCAGATTCCCATATCTCCAAGGCAGCATCTTCTGTTTCATCTAGCTCAGATATAATTACGCAAGAAAGTGAAAAAAAAAAAAACCCAGTCCTTGCCATCCATCACTAATCAAAGCAACATGTTAAAAATTATGTTGGTATTAAGTTTGATGTCTACACATGGAAACAGTCATTCCAGGCTTATCTCCCCACCCTCTGGAGTAGACCATCACCCATTCATTTTTTTTTTAGGCTGGCTGAATTGCACATGGTCCTTCACAGGTTACCAAGGTAGCCTGGGGTGATTCAACTTTTAAATCCTTATCTCAGCTGCCTGTTGGCAAGTGCCATAAATCCAGGGTGTAAAAACCACTTGGTCAGAGATGAGTTGTGTGTTTAGAGCAGTCTTATTTCTAGGTGGAAGGGCAGTGAGAACAGAGTTGAAGTAATGTAGGACTTCAGAATATGGCAGGAAGTGAGTGAGAATAAAACATGAATTCAGGAAAGTTCCTGAGTTAGAAACCATATGGATGCTGGAAGCAAGAATGTAACAGAAATCGAGTAGAACTGACCTTATTTTCATTTCAGGTAGTGAATCACCTGTTATGTGGGTGAAACTTCTCCTCAACTCTCACACCAGCTGGAATCTGGTCCCCACAGTTTGCTTGTGTTCTTGCCCATGATGCACATCATGGGACAAAGTCAGCAGGAACATTTGGGGTATAAAATCATTGTAGGAAAGTAAAAAATCTTCTGTTTGTCCAATCTTTGCACTGGGGACAAAGGGATGGGGGTCATTCATCCCCTGTGACACTGATGCTCAAATGAGTTGAACCTACAGACGACTGCCCAGTCTGCCCATAAAATAGATGGGATTTTCTGGGATAAACTGGAATTCAGAGTGGGGTAAATTCTCATTTAAAATCCTGCTCTGATCTGACCACAGCCTGTATTTATCTATCCCCAAAGCTGCCTTTGCACTAGCACACAGCACCGAATCAGTGTCATATCCAGATATATTCCATGGGTTTGGAGTTTCCAGACACTTAACACACTCCCAAACTCACCTGCACCACGTGCACCCACAACTGAGTCTTGGAATGCCAAACTCATGTGAAGCCAGACGATTTCTGCAATATTTTCACCCAAACTGAGACCCTGAGATAGAGGTGAACTGGCCAAAGGCTTTGCTGCTGAGTTCTTGATTTCCAACTCCACATGATCCAGTTTTGGGAGGAGAACTGGTGTCAGCAGCTGTTTTCCTCTGGGTCATTTATAAGTGAAAACTACACTTGTGTAACAGGAAAGGAAGTTATAGCAAGACACGGAGCTTAACAGCTTTGGAGCACCCACTGCCACTTTTTATTTTCATTATTCCTCCTTCCATAAGACCCATCATTCTCCCCCAACAGCATCTTGACTGACACATACCCTGGATGAGCCTCTGACAATCTCAGACAGCTGCTTGATGGCTTTGGTGCTAGTCGTGATGGTTTTATTAGTCTCCTGCTGGGTGGCATGCCTGCAGAAGAGAAGAGATGATGGGAATTGCAATCGAAATTAATTGCATAATGAGACACTTGGAGAAATGTATCAAGCTGCAGAGCAATCGAGACAACACAATAACAGCAGCACACGGAGGCACAGGAGGGCTACAGGAGTCCTGGGTCTGGACCAGCAATGGAAGCCAGAAGGAAATACTGGGAAGGAGGTGCCCAAAATATTCTTCCTGTTGTCAGCACAAAGACAATGCCTGTGGACAATTCAAAGGGAAGTGATAAGGTGGAAACAGGGGGTGGACAGGGATCAAGGCCATCACAGATGGTTGGTATTGCAAATTTTCAAAGAAGGGTTGTACAGCAAAAGGAGATGGGACTGGGGCTTGCCCAGGAAAATATTGTCCTCGGGAGAGAAATCTGAAATTGAGCAGGACAAATTTACTTACCCTGGTCATCTACCCCTTAATGACACAGTATCTCCAGGAAAGCACTGGGGACGTGAAGGTGCAGAGCTGCTTTACCAGCACTGAAAAAGGCAGGAACGGAGCCAAACCCCTCCAGTCATGGGTGTCCCTCCCCTTTACCCTCCAAATTCCAGTACCATTATTCCTTGTAAGCACAGGTTGCCAGCCTTGCTCTTTGGGACCACACAAACGAAGGGGAAGAGACATAAATGCTTCCCAAAGGTATTTATTAGCTCAGTCCACTAGTTCTCGAGCTTTATAAGGTCAACAGAGAACTCTCAGCCTCTAAGCTTCTCCAGAGAGCACTTAATATCCTTTAAGTCAGAAAGGAGTGGTTTTCCAAGAGTTTTCGTTCAAAAATTCAAGAAATACTTGAGAAAGACCTGGAGAAAATGATGTTTTTTCTCCCTTAGAGGACATATATGAGCCACAGTTGTACTGAAAAAAAAGACTCATTTGTCAGTGGTTTTTTTGCTGGGTTTTTTTTTTTTTGGAGTGGTGAGATAGGGAATGAATTGAAGTTCTTTGTCTTAAAAAATGTCAAGATGTCTATTTATGGTCCTTCAGACCTGAAGACCCTGAAGTCCTGGCTTGTCCTGACTCTTCAGCTCCTTCCTGCTTCTCTGTCAGTTCTGATGGAGAGCAGCTCTTTTGAGACTTAGGTCAACTCTTCCAGCACCTCCTTTGAGGAGCAAGGTCAGTCCCCAAACAGCTTTTACCAAACACCGCCTTAACTACAAATAAATGGAGACCTCTCTTGTTGAGGTCGTAATCCAAAGTTTGGGGTTTTTTTTCCCCACTTCAATGTTTTTGTGCAAACAGCTCAGTTGGGAAAGCTGTCCAGGATCAGGGAATCATAGGATGGTTTGGGTTGGAAGGGACTTTAAAGACCATCTTGTTCCAACTCCTGCCATGGGCAGGGACACCTTCCAGCGGACCAGGTTGTTCCAAGCCCCATCCCACCCGACCTTGGACACTTCCAGGGATGGGGCAGCCACAGCTTCTCTTTGCAACAACCTGTGCCAGGGCCTCACCACCCTGCCAGTAAATAAAAGTACACTTGATTTCATACAAGGTACCTACAAGTGAAAGCTTAGTGTACCATGAAGACAACACCTCTTAGTCGCAGGACAGGAATTTAGATGTGTGTCAAGGGTTGAACACTCACACAGAAGGAATGTATTCCTTTGGCATCATGCAAGAAGGAGAAATAATCCCATATGAAGACAAAATTGGATCCAATAATGAGTTATTACCTCTCTTTATTTAAATTAAGTTACAATTTCTGTGTTCATTCATCAAAATGCACTTCACTTACTGATGATCCTAGGACTCACCGCACCAGCTGAGCAATTACATCACTTTTAATTTGAGGTGGAAAAGATCATTATCTACCACAGACAGGTATTCCACACTGCCATTGCAAGAGAGGGAGCTGGGAATGGAATCCTGTCACATCGCTAACACTGAGGAGCGCACAGTCAGCCCCATCCCCAATCTCTTAATCAAGTAAATCTTGCAACCAAATGCATGAATTCTATAAGGAGCAGATTCAAAACTCAGATTTCCATGGCTAATTTCTCTTAATGGAAAGCAAGATGCTGCAGTTGACATCCCTTTTGCAGACCTCACTAAATTATCTGCCCATCGAACAACTCAGGGATTTACATACCAGTAATTCCCCATCCCCAAAGTAAAATGGCTTGTTAGGCTCTTGCATCTGATCCTTCCCAATCTCTAAAGTTAAATAAAGTCTTCTTCATTTGCATTGTAATGTAAATTTTATGTTAGATATCTTATGTAATAAATTCGTGCTGGGCACGAAATTTACTCCGCTGCAAAATAACTGGGAGCAGGAGTACAAAAAAATAAAAGTTCTGCCTTACACCTCTTAATTCAAAATGCACTTTAACCAGCATTCTGGTGCTTGATTTTGGCACTTCTCACTATGTTGTCAGCACAATTAACTTCTTATTCTTCAGTACTCAGGAATCAGACAATGATTATATTTAATTTACATTAAATGCTATTAAGATCTTAATTAAAAAAAAAAAAAGCCCTCTCAAAACTCTGCTTCCTGCAGCATTTTATTTTAATTTGTAATGGTAAAAAAATATGTTGTTGTTGTTTTTGTTGTTGTTTTTATTATTATTATTAACAGTAGTAGCATTATTAGTATTATTATCTGTCTTTATATTCTGCTCCCCATGGAAGTGTGGAAGCTAATTAAAGGGGTGTCTCTGATGAATAAAATTTCCTTTTCAAAAGAGTCCTCCACACAACAGTAACTTAATACTCCATCAGTGGAGCTACCAAGTACCCAAAATACAAATGTAGTAGAAGATTCACCTCTCTCCAGCTCTACTCTGAAAACAAGCCCTGGAAGGGTAAAAACCAGAGAGGGCATCTCTTCGGAGGAGTAACATCTCTTGCTGAGCATTTCTGCGTGCACAGACACTGCAAAGACACTGCACTAAATAATCCAGGAGATGCCAAACTGCTGCCTGAGAGTTCCCCATGGCTGCTGTTTCCTTTGCTGGACGAGCACGGTCCAGCGCTCCGCACTCCCCAGCTGCTCACGGTTTGTTCCTTGAACGATCATCTCTCTAATTTATTCTTCCAGTTTTAAAAGGAGCACTGCAAAGAGGCAGATGTGGCGGCGGCTGCTCCCCTTCTCCGCAGGGACACCAGGAAGGAGCTGAACTTCTGCCTCTGCTGCTTCTTCGAGACACTCGATGAATGACCAAGTCAACGGAAAAATAATCAGACCCCAAGCGCAACAGCAAACACCAACAAGGGAAGGAGTTCTCTCTGCCTCACCGTGCCTGCTGATACTTACAAGAATCCCAAAGAGCTTTGTCTTCCAGCTCCAGCAGGAAATGGCATTTCCACTTATAAAACAAGATGTAGCTTATTTTATTTTCATCTGATCCCTGGTGGAAGAGCAATAATGAGTTTTTCAAGTACAGATCAAAGATACCTTTGCTGCAGTGGTTTGAACATGATTAGATTTAGAATCCCCTTTGGCACAGGGCAACTGCACAGCAATGGAGTAGTTTTTTGCACTTAAGAGTGGTCAAGTAGGATTGGCAAGAATCAAGCCAGATAGCTCAGCATAACTCAAAACTCGTCTTTTTCGCAGCTGCTGTAATATTTACTGCAGTTTTCTTACCCCAAAAGAGGTAAAACTCAGAGTACTTTGAGCAGAGCACTGAGCTGTACGATCTGTGGCTTAAGCAGAAGTAGGTTGAGCAGCTGCATTTACATTTATTCCATTGCTGCTGGAGACAGAAATGTGTAAGGGTGCATCAAATATGCAGAGAGAAATTGTTGGCACCACAGGACATCTCCTTCCCATCTTACAGAGAGATTCTGTGAAGGACTGGTGGCTGTGGAGCTGATAGGCCCCAGCAGACCACAAATACATGTAGATAAAACGTCATGCATTGCCCACAGGGGCAGCAATGGATCCTGAGGATCCTATTCCCCTTTCTCCACCTAATAAAGGTTTTTAACTACAGAGCAAAGCCAGTGGAGACCCGTTGTGGTCTGTGGAGGGGGGCACCTCTAGCAGGATGTTCTGGCCTGGAATGTGGTCAAAAACCTCAAACAATGGGATTGCAAAATAGGGATTTTGCATGCTATTAGTGGTGGGTTGAGAGGGGCACCATGTGCTGGGTTTTGGTGTTAAATTATATTAAAACCCATCTGCCACACCAACCTCAAACCGACACCCTGATAATGAGGCAAAGATTTGGCAGATGAGATTCTCAGCTGACCTAGAGGCACACGACTGGCAGTCAGCCCCTGTACACTCTCAAAGTCCAGTCCACTTTCCATAGGGTAGATCCTTCTATCATATTCCTGCTTGGAATGTGTGTGGAGATTCATCCCTGTCCTGGTTGGGTAGGGGATACTCCCCAAGGATGTCTCTCAAGGCTGAGTGAAAGAGATTTGCCCACAATCATTGGCCTGGGTGAGCTACATCAATCTCTAACAATTATTTGTTTTGGTAGCTTTAACATAATTTCTTTAATATTGCTTTGATATAGTGCACCATCCTATCTGATACTATAATAGTAGTTTTAGCTTTTATGCTGGGCAGTAAATAATTCTGATTGAGTTCTTTTTGTCTAAACATTCATCATAATAAATAATCCATTTTTATAGACAGATATCTGATTTGCTATCATTAAAGTCTGAGGGACAAAGTTGTGAAACTTAGACTGTTGACAAAGTCCGGGGATAAGCCAGGATCCACCTGCCCCAGGTTCTGCTCTGAGGAGTTTAGAAAGCAAAAGGGTCCTCTCTGCACCTTGTGACTCAACAAGAGCTTCTCTTCAAACTTTGTATGAAGCTCCCACTCCAACCTCCAACAGCACCTCCAAAATGATGCAGAGAATCCACACTTCAGCAGTGACCCACCATCCCAGTGTATCCGACACAACCAGGATGATTCTACAGCAGAATCAGAGAATCAGAGAATATCCTGAGTTGGGAGGGACCCACGAGGATCTTCCAAGCCCAACTCCTGCCCTTGCACAGGACAATTCCAACAATCCCACCCTGTCCCTGAGAGTGTTGTTCAAATGCTCCTTGAGCTCTGACAGGCCTGGGGACGTGACCATTCCTTGAGGAGCATGTTCCAGTGCTCAGCAACCTTTTGGGAGAAGAACCTTTTCCTAATATTCAACCTAAGCCTCCCCTGACACAGCTCCAGACATTCCCCCAGGTCCTGTCACTGGTCACCAGTGAGAAGAGATCAGTGCCTGCCCCTCCTCTTCCCATCACGAGGAAGGTGAAACACTCATCTATAGGATGGAAACTTTTGATGCCTTAGACCACTGCACTTTACTGCCCACAGAAAGCCCCGAACCTCCTTCTCCAGGATGTACAGAAAATCACGCTGTGAAAAGGAGACAAGAGGAGTCCTGCAGCTTTATCCAAGTAAAGGGAGAGAGGCCACTGGGGCACATGCCCACGGGGTTTTCTCTCTCGAGGTTTTGGAGGACGCAGCCTCCTTTTATCCCAAACTCCCAGCTGCACGTTGCCCTCTTCCTTTCCCCATTGCCTGAGGTACCAGGAAGGTGCAGCCTTCCCAAACTACATATTTCCCCCTTGAACCTGTCATTTTACCCCAAAGTTCAGAAACTTGGGCTTGTGAGGACCCACTCGTCTGTTTCAGGAGTCAAACTGGCTGGGCTGTGCAACAGACCTGCTGCTGGAAGTTAACAGGGACATTGAGACCCATCCCCTCACCCATGGAATTGTTTGTAAAGACATCAGCACACACCTTTCCTATCAAGGGCCACTGGCTCTGTTTCTGCATGATGAATCTCTCACCTCTAAGCATTTTTTCCAAATGTAAACAAAGCAGAAAGATGAGCTAGGAGGAAAGGTTGTTTTTCTGGAATCATAGAATGACAGTCTCACAGGATGGTTTGGGTTGAAAGCAACCTTAAAGATCAGACCCTGTGCCATCCCTGGGCAGGGATGCCACCCACTAGATCAGGTTGCTCAGGGCCCCATCCAACCTGGCCTAAGTTGTTTCATTAGGTTTCACCAAGCCTTAAAAGATATTTACTGTGTGTTACAGTCATCAAAGGAAGAAAGGTTAAATCTACTTATTCTGGCTCCAAACTGACTTTCTCAGCCTTTTTTTTCCCCCCACTTTTTCTTCTTCAAGACCTAATTGTGCATGTTGAGGAATAGTTTACAACAGACCAAAAGAAGAGCTCTAATTCTGATCTGTCAGCAAAGCCCTTTGCATAGGTGTAAATCATCCAGCAGAGTAAAAGTCGGGAGAAATACGGACTGCTGCTTCCAGGATTCAAGCCACACAATATTCTAAAATAAAAGCATCATGGATTTCCAATTTGCCTGTCACTTGAAAGTATTAGGAGACATGGCACTATTTTTCTTACAGGAGCTTAGGGGATGCTCTGTGGCTGTGTGGGAAAAGAAGGGGAGGTATTTCAAACCCACCTGACACGGGTGAAATACCATCTCTAGAGAGGAACACCGTTTGCAGTTCTGTTGTTCAGTGGTTCTGCATTAAAACAGGAATTTCTGTCAGATAGCAGCCCTCACAAATTTCATCACAGAAGTGCAAACCTTGGCAAATTTTTTCATGGCTTTTTCAATACCTATTTTAAAGTACCTTTTTTATCATGGCTCCTTAAAATTAAATAATCATAAATAAAGAAGCAGTTATTACTGAAAGAAAGAGAATGCTTGCTCCCCTGCAGGATTTGGCCAGCTGCAGGCAGCTAGTTACTCATTAACCACTACCAGCAATTCAGATTTGTGTTTTTCAACCAAATTATCTGCAGAACAATTTATAAGAACCCCCCACCTCTTAACCCTGCATCACCTACAGATTAGTTCAGCATCGCCTCAGACTCCGTCTGTCAAGTCATTGCTGGCAGCTCTCAAAACAGCACCCCACGGGAAGCAGCTCAACAATGTCACTGCTGTTAGTCACCTCTCACATTGTTTTTCTTTCTCCCACCCATACTATTCCCAAGTAAGTTTTAATTCTAAAAGTTTCACTTTATTTCCTAATGGGAGAACCCCTTGAATCCTTTGTAACTGCCCTGCTAGCACTGAAATATTACACCTCCCTCTCCCTCATTATGCAGTAAGCCTCTTATCTTATGAGAGGCAGAAATTAATTTAATTTGCCATAATTTCATTTTGATGAACCCTGGTGCCTACTGATCATGATAGTTATATATATATTTTTTTTTCCTCCAGGCGCTGATAAACTGCTTATTTCTTTTTAACTATTCTTGCAACTTTGCTTGTGCTGAGGTAAACCATCCGCCTGCACCAGATTTCTGCAAAAAGCAAACACATCCCTCCCTTCCCAGACCAAGGACCTCAGCTGCCCTCCGTGAGCTCTTAATATTCACCCGACTTTCCGGAATTGCCCTGATAATCCTTTTAGCGCCCCGAGATAAATGGCACCAAACTGTGACCGCTCTGATTGCTGTGCCCGGGCTTTCTAATTCTGTCGTGCTTTTCACATTCCTGCATTAACGAGGGGACCATGGCTCAACATCTGTCACGGAAAGGTCACCGGGATGTGTTCCCGCAGCAATTCTCAGCGGCGGAGCCGGAGGTGCCTGCAGCAGTAATAGAAAGGAACTTGAGCGACACACAGCCTACAGAGAGTTGCTATCACGCCTTCCTTCCAGTGATTTGCTGCAGTTCCTTGCTGAAGCTTGGATTGGAGCTGTCTTTCCAGGTTTTTCAGGGTTGGAACTCGGTGATCTTTAGGGTGGCTTTCAACCCAAGCCATTCTATGATTTGGCGATCCTGCTTCTGCGCAAGGAAAGCTCAGGGTCGCTGTTTTTAGGGCTCTGTAGCAGGAGTTAAGTCAACTTGTAGGGAGAGATGGGGAGAACTAAAGACTTTCTGAGTCCTGATTGTAGTCCAGAAACACAGAAAAAAAAAAAAAAATGTAAAAGAGTGTTAGAAACTAGTGGAAGGTGTCCCTGCCCACGGCAGGGGGGTTGGAGCTATGTGATCTTTAAGGTCCCTTCCGACCCAAACCATTCTGTGCCTATGATGAAAACATCTCCCTTCCCTGGAATGGCAGAGAGGTGGATGTTATCTTAGTTTCACCCTCAAATCTATTTGTGTGTGGACTCCAATAAACGCAAACTCCCTCTCACAACGTGCCCGTCGCAGAACACGGGCTGGAAGCTACAGACACAAAATCCCAAATGTAACAAATCCCAAGGACTTCATCAAGATAAAAATGATGACTGATGTATCTGCTTAAATAAGTTTACTCATAATTCACGCTCCTGTAGAGATTAGCTCGTGTGTTTCAGTGCAGAATCACAAACATTGCTTTGAGGGTACACAAACGTGCCAGAAAGCGTCCTGCAAACACACAGACACGTATGTAGGAAAGACAGGGACAAATGGACAGGAGACAAATGGCACTGCAGATTAATGTAGTCTATTATCCTTCCCACACTCCCTCTCTTGGTTTTAGCATTTAACATGCATTCAGTACTCGGCAGGGCACTGTGAAAAGCAAAGATGAAGGGTACTTTACTGGTGTGAATGAATGATCGATTGCTTCAGCTCTGCTTGAGAAATTACAATGGAACCATCGTTAATAAAAGAGCCAGTACTTGGAGGAGGAAAAGTTTTGGTGAAGAGAGATGTAGAATTTTTTTAGGCTTTATTTCGATTTTACAAGTTGCTTTTGCTGGTTCATGTGTTTTCTTGCCACCAAAGTTTTTCAGTGGTGAGAGCACGCAGAGCTAACATGTGCAAAAAGGGAACAAATCACATCAATTTCTGAGATGTAGGTATTTTCATCCCAGAAAATATGTTTCATTAAAAAAAAAAAAAACAACACCAAAAAACCCAACATTGCTTAAACCCAGGCAATTTTAATTGAAAAATGAATCCATTTCACTCAAATGACTGCGATGAGTTTCGCTATTTTGTGAAGTGAGCAAGAAATCAAAGGCAAACAAACAGCTTGAGACACTTTTCAGCTGGCTGTGGTTATTTGTGTATTTCTAGTTAGGGGCATTAAAGCACAAATGCTCCTGTGTGTATGCTTAAATTAAGTGATGTGCCTAAACCCGGTTCCTCCATCAGGATTTAAGTGAGGAGGAAAAGGCATTAGCAGCAATTGTGCCACCGGAATTGTCAGTGTGGAAGCAAACAGGCTGTCTCATACAGCCGTGAAAAATGTCCACCCTTGGACTAGCAGGAAATCTAAACAGAAAGGCAATGACCAAGCAATTCTTTTGCAGTCCAAAGAGCAAAGCCAGGTGGTTTATCATCTCCAACAAAGTCAGCTTTAAGAACCAGCTGACAAATATCCAGAGCCCTGCAGCAGTGCACAGACACGGTGGCTTCGTGCACAACCCCGGCAGGAATCAGGTGCTGTAGGGTTCAGGAGGAAGCAGCTCAGCAAAGGAAACACAATTGTTACCCTGACCCCCAATTCCATCCCAGATTATAAATGAAGGAAATGTCACCAAAACGTTCGTAGACCAAGCTGGAGGAAGGTTTGATTCACCCTGGTTTGCTTAATGGGAAATATGAAGACAATGTTTCAAAACAAAAGCACCGGGGACACGAGGTTTGTTAGAAATGCACTTTTTAGGCATTGTAAAAAGATTTCATAAACCTCCACACCGGTGTTAATAAATATTGCACGGTAAATGTCAATTATTTAAGCTGTCTGTATAATGCAGATGGACTGGTATATTACAACAGGTGTTGGAGATGATGAAAACTCTACTAACAGTGAAGTAACATGCAAAGAAATCCAATGTTTAGCCAACTCCTGCTCTATTGGATTTGCTTTGGTACCATCACTGGCAGAGGCAATGGCTTTCAAGATAGACATGTATGGATCCCACAACTTGGGTTTCTCCTGTCATCTCTTTCTTTTCCATCTGGAGACTCCACTCAGATGGAACAAGACGATTTTGTGTTTATTCACCTAGGATTTAAATGCAACTTCACAAAACAAGGCCTGCTTCAAACATGGCTCATCCACAGAGTCCTTATCCTTCCAAACAGAAAAGCATCTTTTGGACCTCTCAGGACACAGAAAGACCCCTTTCTGTCTCCAAAAAACATGGTCTGAATACGCTTCATTTATGTCCCACATTTCACCTCCCTGGTCCCCACCCTCTCTCTCACATGTGCTATGGAGAAGGAACTAAATTTTCCCTCCGTACCATTTTCATACCCCCAACGATATGAACTTCACCAAAACCAAACACCACCACAAGTTCTCTAATTCCTAAAACAAAAAACCCCAAACAATTTCACACCAAGAGTTTGCTACTATACATTTTTAAATCAATTTCCCTAAACTGCGATGCCCAATTCCAAATTCAAGTGTAAATCTCCTCGGCCCTGATGAGGCACATCTGGGGTGCTGTGTCCAGTTCTGGATTCCTCAGTACAGGAGAGACATGGAGCTCCTGGAGTGGCTCCAGTGAAGGGTTATGAGGATGATCTGGGGACTGGAACATTCCTCTGATAAGAAAAGTCTGAGGGAGCTGGGGCTGTTCAGCCTCAAGAAGAGACAACTGAGAGGGGCCCCCATCCCTGTCAGTGTCTGCGGGAGGGCTCAGGGCAGGGCCCAGGCTCTGCTTGGAGGTGCCCAGCAATGGCACAAGAGGAACAGGCAGGAACTGATGCCCAGGAAGTTCCACCTGGACACGAGGGAAAACTTTCTGAGCACTGGAATAGATCACCCAAAGAGGGTATGGAGTCTCCCTCACTGGAGAAATTCCAGAACCCTCTCCACACAATCCTGTGCCGTGTGCTCTGGGATGGCCCTGCTGGAGCAGGGAGGTTGAACCAGATGACCCCACTGGGGTCACTTTCAATCTGACCCATTCTGTGATTCTGCATTCCCAAAACATTTCCCCAACCACATCACCTGAGCTAGGACATGGCCTCCTGCCCCATTACATCTCCACACACCTATGAAACATGGCCACTCACACCCCCCACCTGTCCAGCTCCAGCAACTGAGGAAAGATACCGGCACTTCTCACTCTGGTCCCCTGATCACATTTTCCCTGATAGGGGATGTCCAAAACACTTCCTCACCCACCAAAAAATTAATCCCACACTTATACCCACTAGCATGTCCTGAGGCAGACCTGTAGCTCTCAGCCTGCCTGATACAAAAATATTGGGACCAGAAGGGGAAACTGCAAACTGCTGCTGCTTCAGGCAGAAAAAAATTACCTTCATGACTCCTTCTGAAAGTGAGCACTGCTGCTGAGAGCGACTCTGACTACTCCACATCCTGTGGGTTGGGGATCTCTGCTCTCACCAGTGCCATTTCTGCTCACACTGAATCTGTCGTACCTTCCTGAGCAGCGCCCTCAACTCCACAGCGAGAGCAAACACCAAGTGCTGCACAACTTTGCTTTTTCTCTCTCTCCTCCACCTCTTCCTCTGCTGGAAGGGATTTTGGAGTACGGTGCTATGCAGAGAGGGAGGTCAGCTGGAGGAAAGAGACATTTTAAAGTACAAAGTGAAGCATAAAAGTCAATGTTGGTAACAGTGCTGGCACTTTCTGAACACACTCCCTTGAGGCACTTGTGCCAAGACCTATTTTTTCTGATTTTCTTTTTTTTTTTTTTTGAGCAGAAGACGGGAGAACAGAAAAATGCGAACCTAATATGAGGCAGGAATCAGCTTTAAAATATGTTTGCTTGAGAGCAGGATTTTTTTGTTGTTGTGGTTTTATTTGTTTTCATATTGCACTTTGTTCTCAAAAGCACAGAGATGACTGGAAGGAATTGTGCTGGGGAGAGAAATGGATCTCAGCAGCCTACTTACCACCTATTGCTCTATCCCTTATACTTCATGTGCCTCTTTAAACCTGACATCTCTGCAACTTTCTGAACATAAGGGCAAGCTGTGAAGTACAAGGCAAATTAATATATTTCTCCTGCACAGAGTGCAACATGCTCAAAATACAGAGTCTAAATCTCTAAATACTTTTCTTTCTCCTTCACTGTCCTTTCCACTCACCTTACATTTCCCTCTGCCTGGCACTGCTTTTTGAGCAACACTTTAATTTAGCAGGCAGAAAGATGTATCTGTCTCTTTTCAGGAATGATTACGTTTCCAAAACAGGCAAAATCTTAAAAGAAATGCCACCGGTGAGACTTCTCTGCTCATCAGCCCCACATTTCATTACTTTAAAGATCCTTCATGCTCTCAGGTGACAATAATGCATAATTTCCAGCGTGCCAGCAGGCGCTCTTCCCCACCACCCTGCAAGTGACATCAGACCATAAAGCAGACGAGCACTTAGATTACAAAAACACAAGGCACTTTATTGGCCCATAAAACACCCGCTAGAGCGGCCGTGTGAATGAAGACCCCATTTTGTGGGGCAATAAATTTTGCACTAGCACCCAAAAGGCACTGCTATTACAGGAGTTGTGCAAATCACCGTCCCTGGCCCGTGACAAAAATCCTCAGGCTGTGGCCAGGACGATCTGTGCCTCCACAACAATTAAAATGCACCACTGGCCGTCCAAAATATTAAACTTCAAAGAGATCCCGCCCTAGTAAGAAACGGGTACAAATAAAAGGATAAACAAACAGAATAAAAGAGCTGAGGAAGTCCATTACAAACCATCGGGCTCTGAGGTTTGTTTCAGGTAAGGCAAGCCTCTCTTTCTGCCGGCATTTAATGAACTCAGATACAGCAGCTCTCTGTTTACAGGGAGGGCCAAGGGAAACACTCAAGTGTTCCAATCCATTCAAATGTGAAAACTGTAAGCCCCGTTATCAGAAACCTCTGCTGCTGATAGCAAATTTGTTCTCTAGGGGGAAAATGGATTCAGCTTAAGAACCACTGTTAAGAGTCCAATGCAGGTGCTTGAAAGAAAATTACCTGATGAAAGATCCATAAAGTTTCTCCTCTCCCTGAATCAAGGCTCATGTGCAGAATAAAAAATTACAGAGAGTGATTCTCTATCCCCTTGCTTCAACATGAGCCATTGTAAATGCAACCAGGGTAGGAAATTACGTACTTAAAATCATGTGGTGAAAAATCACATTGCATTTGTGCAGGTAGGGACCCAAAAAGAGAAGAAAACAGAGGAAGTCACACTCAGTGCACCATAAAAGCAGATGGAGCAACCCAAACATGTTTCCTTGCCACCTTAGTCCTTAAAAACAGAGTTTCATACTAAATGGTTAAGTGTGCTAAGTTTATGCAACAGCTGCCAAAAAGTTGAGCACATGGATCCAGCTGACAAGTTCCCTAAATGAATTCAGCAGCAATATCCATTAAAGGACCAAAGCACCACAGGAGAGATGTTACTGAAGGATATGACTGACCTTTCCTTTTAAAATAAAAGGATTTTACATCAAAACGGGGTCAGGCTGAAATGCAAGAAGCTAAAGGGAGTAATCCTAAATATAATTTTTTTCCTTTTCCTTCCTGAATGGACAGAAGAGTTTGTTCAACTGAAAATGGACTTCTGGAGTACAGTGAAAATCTGGAGAATTTCAGACACGTGAGATCTTGGGTAAATGGTGATGGCTCAGCTATTGTGGAGCAGAAAGAGATTTTTCCCTCCTTGTCAGCTCACTAAAATCTCTCAGTTGGTGTGTGCTGTGGTAGCAACAGGAGGCTCCAAACGTCAACTCCAAACTTCTGGGCTGCTTTTGAGTCATCTGAATCAATAATCCCATAAGTTTCTAAATAAAAGCACTGAAATTAAAAGTTGGGGATAATTCATTATATGTAAAGTCCTGCCTTTGAGTCACAACAATCCCCTGCAGCGATCCAGGCTGGGGGCAGAGCGGTTGGAAAGGGATTCGTTAGAATCCAGTGTTAATTCTTTAACTGAGAGAAAATCAGTCAATATCAGATATCCCAAATCCCAAACCAGTTCTTGGTTTGGTTTTTTTTTTCCTGGACTCTTCCCAACTGAACAAAACACAAACACTAGGTGAGATCCAGACTGATAACATGACTGATGCACGTGACACCCAAGCCACCCATCCAACCACCTCCCATCCAGGACCGAGTCACCCTGCAGGTGCCAAAACAGAGAGTGTGGCTCTCTCTGGTTACTTGAAAGTCTGTAGGAATTTAGTGGCTGTTCCTTCCATGGGTTTAGAAACACCAGCTCCAGACAGGCAGATCTGCTGCCCTTAAAGCTCTTCTGCTCTCCAGGCTGACAATTCCTGCACAGGGAACACCACAAATCAGTTCTGCTGTCAACCCACAGGTTGTACCATGTCTTCTGGCTGGAGCATTCACCTGGATCCCTTCCCCTTATCCCAGAATTGCTGAGAAGACACAAAGATAAGCAAGCGGGAGGCATGAAGTCAGCATGGGTAAGTGGTAAGACATTAATGAATCCCACTATTTTCCTTAACTGAGGTCTGTTGTCACTTGAGGCTCCCAGAAGCCTGATCAGAGTTGGCCTTGTTCTTGTTGTTTTCCCAGATGACATCCAGAAAACCATCCCAACCAACACGATTTTGTGATGTTTTGAGCTCTGCTCAGACTACTGGATTGATGCTTTTCCCCAGAACTTATCACCCTTTTCCTTTTCCCACTTCGTTCCAAGGGTAACAGAGGATTATCTCTGGTCAAAAAAACCCCAGATTTTATCGAAATGTTTGGAAAGCCCTGAAGCAACCACGCAATGTAAATAATTTATTTTTTTTTAAATCAAAAATCACTGCTTCCTGATTATCTACTTTTCCTTATTAATGATAAAAAAATTAAAGAAATTAAGTCATCCCTGGGTGGAACAGCTAAGAGAACTGGTGATATTTTTAGCTGCACTGCCAAACAGAAATGTTCTGCCCATACATTCCACCCCAACATTTAGCTGGGTATTTTGGGGCTGTGGGCTCTTCTAAGCAACTCCATCAGACCACGGTGCCCATGGTGGTCCTGGACACAGCTGCAGCCATTCCCAGCCCTGCCAGTTCCTGTCACTTCGCTGTCACAGCCTCAGCTCAGCAAGTTTTCGGCAAATTTTACACCCTTGGTGTAAATACAATTTTGTGCCATAGAGGTGCCTGATAATCTCCGCTCCCACTTGTCACCCAGATGGGTCCTCGTCACCTGCTTCTCCTGCATCTGCAGGCACGGTGCAGGGTGGTGCTGGAGGCTCCGCTTCCTCCTCTCTCCAGCTACGAGGACATTTTTTTTCAGATGGCTGCTGAAGAGGGCACTCAGAGCTCCGAGGAGCCTCGTGGAACCAGAGTCACCTCACTGCCAGCGTGACGTGGGATGCGCCTCTCTGACACAACATCCCTGTCACACCAGCAGGACCTCAGGTTTAGCTCTCAAGCACTTTCCCTACCAAACAGTCATGGAAAACAGGACCCTTTTACTCTCTCTCAGAGAAGATAAAAAATCTCTATCATGCAGGATCTTATCTGCCCTAAAAACTTCCACAAAGGAACTTGCTGAATCAGCCATATTCCTTTGATTACGTCAATCCCTCGCATAAATGTATTAATTTAATGCCACTTCAGAAGTGTGCTTCATTATTATTATTTTGGAGGCTGGAAGATGTCAGAGATAATGACAAAGAAAGGTCTTTGGTGCTGTCTCACTGAGAACAGAAAACAAAACCAGCAATCCACAGCAGCAGCTTTTGAACAATGATACAAAATCAACTTGTCAAATGTCTGGATGTGTGGCAGGGAAGCTGATGAGGGAACTTTTTTTCTTAATAGAGAGAAAATTTTGCAGAAATATCCCTCTCCCCTTCTGCCTTCCCTCTTTGGAGAGCTGATTTTTAACACTCCTTTACTATTTCCCAACCAGCCTGGTACTGTCCAGGACAGTAAATTGGAGATCATAAAAAGTTTACCAGAGTTTAAACAACATTCCTTGTTAGAAGAGCCTGACAGGGCAGTAACAGCTGTTGTCTCTTGAGAAAATCTGTTTGCAGGTGGGATGGTTGGGGGAAATTCAAGGTATTTCAGTTAATTGTTAAAAATGCAGAGCATCTTAGAGTCCCTCTGAAGCCACACAGATGTTAAGTAATAATAATAAAAAACTAATAAAACTGTGTGTTCAGGGGAAAGCACTGGCCATAACAAAGCCTCTTTAATATATGATGGTTTCTTTCATGTTCCCTATTCCAGCAAATCAATTATTTTTGTTGTTGTTGAAGAAAAAAACTATTCCTTACCTGAATGATAAGATGAAATTTAACACTGTGACTGCACTAGCTGATATTTGTTCAGATGTTGACTGGAGGAAAAAATGTTTTTTTTAAAAGCTTGAGGAAATAACCCTAAAAAGGAGATGTTTCCCTACCCTGCATTTTCTGTCGGATTCCTTTTTTTTTTTTCTTCTGCAAAGATCAAAAAACTGAGGTCACCCAAGACTGCTCCTTTCCAGCCAAGTATCCAACTGCCTCACATCAGCTTCCCCTTTCAACACTTTTTTTTGTTTTGTTTTTTATTCCACAGTGGATGCCAAGGACAAGCTTTCCTCCACCCTGAAAGCACTGGCCAGGTGCACACTGCTCCCACAGAGAGCACAGCACTTGTTTTTCCCTTTACAGCACTATTTAAAAAAAATGCATTAATGAGCCAGGTTACTTCTGTTTTAACATTTTGGCTTTCTGTTTCAGTTCCCCTTTCTGTGGCACTCAGAACTCATTTCTGCTTCTTTTCTCCCGTTTTCTGTGCCTTGTCACCGGGGGTTGGAGGTTCACCCAGCACAGCAGAATGATGCTCTCATTTGGGCTCTCACTGCACTACAAATGCTGGCAAACAATATCGAAATCTCATTTTAGGACCAAGATGTAATTGGGTCTGAACTTACCTCCGGTCTTACCCTGACGTAATTCCATTACCTTTAATGGAATTACTCTCTATTTGCAGCGGTGTCTTGAATTGAACTTTTGCTTTTCAGGATTTATATATCTTGTTTTCCTACCATTTAAAACAAGAAGCCAGCCAAAGTCATTTCCAACTCATTTTCCCCTCCTCAATAAATTCAAGCATTATTACAGTTTATCTCTGTGACCTCCACTTGCTCTTGTACATCATCCATCTCATTATTCACGGTTTCTGCAGGACGTTGCATTCCATTATCTTCTATTTATAATCCGAGATGTCTGAGAACGAAAGGGGGCAGGGTTCTCCAGAATACACCTTTCTGGCCTTTTTTACAGATTTTCTTACTCATTTCCAGCTGCTCTCTGCCTACAGCCTCTTCTTTATCCTCCTGAAATTTGTGTTCTATCCTTTGTTACAGCTTCCCATGACCCACCTTGTGACTAACAAAAGGAAGATCCAAAGAGGCATTGCAGATAATTTGCGACGTAGCAGAAACATAAAGGGACATTTGACATGATCCAGTTCTTAATTCAGTCCAGGTGGGAAACCACAACTGGCGATGTGCTGGGTGATCAGAAAATGAGAGGTTGGAGAAAAGCTTCCAGTTCATTATCAAAAAACATCATTTAGCCCACACTCTGTAAATAATACTAAATTATTTCACAATGTAGTAGTGGATAAATTTTGTAAATTAAAAAGAAAGGGAGTAATAAAATAAAGGAATTAACATATCTGGATACAGTCACCAAATGGGAATATTCCAATCAAATACAGGCAGCTCTATGTCTTGGCTGACTAAAGAGCATTTTTGTGTGACCAGCTCAGTGAAAACACCTCTGCTGCAAGGTGTGAATCCCTCTCGGTAGGAGAGGAGACCTTCTCACCTCCAGCCTCTGCCCATCTTCACAGGGTGGGAGCATTTCCTCCTGTTCTGGGAGCATCTCCTCAGAAAAATGCAGTTCGAAAGTCTTTCAGATACCTGCTCAACCTCTCTTTCATTTCACAAGTGGAGTCAAATGTGCACAGCAAAGCCTTGGTGATGGGTTTCCCCAGTTAAGCACACTCAAGTCCATTTGTTAAATTTTTTTTCAGGGTTTTTTTTGTGTATTTTTTTCTTTAAATTTTTCTGGTGTCGACTTCTTACCCTCTCTTCTTTTCACTCCTTTCCCTGATAGATTTAAGAGATCTTCCCCCTTGAAGGGGCTTGTACTCTGTAACAAGTCATTTCTCAGCCTCATTTCCAAAAAAAAAAAAAAAAAAAAAAAAAAAAAAAAAAAACCCCAAAAAGCAGACTGTGCTACAAGGTTCACTGAGAAACACCATCTTTTTTTAATAGACGTCAATTACGTCTCGTGTTTTCTCAAGATCTTTTTTTATACTTTTGCCACAAATTGTGAACACTGAAAAAAATTCCACTCTGTCCTGATGCACAATTCCTTGGTTATACAGAGAGACAAAAAAAATCATCTTCCTTTTCCAAACTTACTAGTGAAGTGTTCATACCTGTGTCAGATTTTGTGCCTCAATTATTATTCCCCTGATGAGGGAATTTTAATACCTTTTGCCAGGCGCTGTAAAGAATAGGACCTTGCATCTTCTTAGCTTGTAGATAGTTGTTTATTTAGTCTTATCAGAGAAGTGTGGCCCACAGCCGGGCGTTAGACATAGCACAGAGCAAAGAATGCCAAGAATGGCCTTTATCTTTATCTTGATTACACACTCTTTTAAAGGTAAATTATCCAATTAAAAGTTAAAACGAAAGATATTTTCTTTTTTCTACCAATGCTCAATAATTCACCCTGTCACGTCGACAGGAATTGTGGAAATCTTCATCCAATCATTCCAAACCACCTCTACCGCAGAATATGGAGTATTAGAAGAAGAAGGAGAAGATCTAACAGACAACTATTATCCTCCATTTTGAAGTTTTTTGCTTTTATCTATTTACTATATTAACAACCCTAAAAAGTCTAGATTTTTCACCCTGTGACAATCTCACATAATATCCCATCACCTAATTCACACCAGTGTAAATTTTAATTCTTCCCAGAGAGTATATAGATTTCTCCATGGACAAAGGTCAGAAATGCTGGTGTACAGGGGGGTTTTTATACTTAAAAACAGGCAGAGAGATATTCTCTGCATTCTGGACTCCAACATACCTGGGAATGCCATTCCTGGGAATTCCTGCTGAGTTCGTTGACCCACATCAGGTCACTGCTTTGCAACGCGCACCCCTGTTTTAAAAACGGTTCAGATCATTTATTTTTCGCAATAACTTTGTGCCTGGCTCTACAGGAATGTGCTGCTGGGCAGGGCTCAGCCTAACACAGCTCCTCCAGCCTCCTTGGGAACTTCCCTGGTCTTTGTGCCAGCTCTGAATTTTAGCAGAAATATTTTCACAGCCACTTAGCGTTGACAAGAGAAATCACTTATGAGGATCAGGCCTGATAGCAAACACAGAGAAAACCCATTAGAAATGCTCAGTTTTGATCCCAGTTAGCTTTGCACAGAGCTGTCACACTCCTCATCCTGCCTTTCAGACTCAGTAGACTGTGGAGGAAAACTCCTCTTAGGTGTGTCTGTGCTGGGAGAAGAGCAGAGAGATTTGGGTAATAAGAATGATGTTTTTAGGTGACAAGGGAACGTTTAGTTCTTCATCAGAGTGAGACGTGGGCATTTATCCTTCTCCCTCGAGCACCCTTTTCCTTGAAAAGTGAAGCAGATTGTACAAGCTGGAGGAGACACAGTATATCCCAGCCACATCCCAGTCCAAGTGGGAAATCCCAGTGGCATCCTGGAATTCTGTGTCAGCAATAGTGTGGCCAGCAGGACGAAGGGTTGTCCCCCTGAGCTGGGCACTAGGGAGGCCACACCTCGAGTGCTGTGTCCAGTTCTGGGCCCCTCACGACAAGAAGGACATTGAGGGGTTAGAATGTGCCCAGAGAAGGGAACAGAGCTGGGGAAGGGTCTGGAGCACCAGGAGCAGCTGAGGGAGTTGGGACGGCTCAGCCTGGAGAAAAGGAGGCTCGGGGGGACCTTATCTCTCTCCACAACTCCCTGACAGGGAGGTATAGCCAGGTGGGGGTCAGGTTCTTCTCCCAGTTAACAAGTGACAGGATGAGAGGAAACAGCCTCGAGTTGTGCCAGTGGAGGTTTAGATTGGATATCAGGAACAATTTCTTAAGCAGAAGGGTTGCCATTGTTAAAAGCAGCCCAGGGCAGTGCTGGAGTGACCATCCCTGGAGGTGGACGTGGCACTTGAGGACGTGGTTTTGTGGTGACCGTGGTGGTGATGCTGAGTTGGCAGCTGGACTTGATAATCTAAAAATCTCTTCCTATCTGAACTGTTCTATGATTCTCTGACTCTGTAACACCACACTTGTACAATCCATGCCAGACTCCTGATGCACATCTCACCACGAGGGTCAGATACCCTCACAGCCCCGAAATGACTCTGCCCAGGCGTGTGATTGGCTGAACATCCTTCACGAGGGCTCAATTTCACAGAAATCATCTTCTGCCTCCACAGGAACCAGGGATTAACACCTCGATAGTGCAGCTTCACCTGCAGCAGGCAGTGAGGAACATTGGCTCTTTGTCCCCTCCACAGACAAATTATCATTCCTGGGACTAATGAGGAAAGTGGAAGTGCCTGCTGTGGGCAGCACCAGGACGTGAGGAAGCAACACATGTCACAGTGCACAGCACTGCTAAAGAGCTCTTATCATGGACCACCAGCCCAACCCAATTAAAGGAATTTAAGAATCTTAATTAACGTCACTCAAAATCCTAGGTGTTAAAACTCACTTGCAGAACAATAAAGGTGAAAATTCTTAATTTATTCTGTGTTTTTTCCTGCTAAATGTTTCTGAACTCAACTTCCCATTAGATGAGAGCATCAATCCTTGTCAATTCTGCTATGCTTCTTCACCAACCTCAGCCAAAATTTGAGTGATCTGTCAAAAAACTCCAAAAAAACCCCCTTTGATGTCTGTGTTTCCCTACATTTTGAAGAGACAGGGAGAGGGTTTCCTTCTTCTTCTTCTTCTTACTGAAAAGGGATTGTTTGAATTGCTGCTGATGCAATCCAGTTGATTTAGAAAGAAAATGCACAAAGACCTGATCCTCAAGTTCAGTAAAATGAGGAAAAAATCCACCAACAAATAACACTAAACCAAGCACCAGGCTGTTTTTTTTTTTCAAGCTGCCCCTCTGGCAAGCTGTGTGGCTCAAAGCCTCCTGTCCATCCCAGTGCTTCCCCAGCCACCCCTCCAGTCGCGTTTCCCTTGCGTTCTGCAGGGGGAGAGCTTTTATCAGCTGCATAATGGAGCATAACTGTTCCTTCTGGTCAGTCAGAGGAAAAAGCAGCCTGAATCCCACCAGCTTTGGGAGAGGGAGGTTATCTCTGAGCAGTTACACTTGTGGGACCCAGCCACCTATTTCTAAATACTTTAGAAAATAAAGAGTGTTACCCCTGGAACCTTTGCTGGCTTTCTGTTGCTGCAATTACCAAGTGCAGAAATAAAGGTGCTGCTAATGCTGGGGTAAAGTGTGATTTCACTTCTGACTGACTTCACGTTTTTGCTTTGTCTTTTTTTTCATTTTTTTTTTCCTAATGTTCTCCTTTATGCAAGACCTTGAGTATTTATTTTGACAGCTTACATTATTCAGCAAGCAATTAAACTTTCAAATGTATTGTGTTCTCATAGCTTAAAATAGCTTTGGCAACATCAGTAGGGTTTCTCAATCCCCCACACAATGCAGATAAAGAATTTCTCTGTTGAATTTTTTCTTTTTTTTTTCTTTTTTTTTTTTTAGGTTGCTTATTTTAAGCAAATACAGTATTTTAGAGAGTCTTCATATTTTGACATCCATACACAAACCAGGCAAATACTACCCATGGAATTTCCCCCAAAAAAGTTGAATTGGCAACAGGTAAATACAATGTGATATAGGATAATGGAAGTAAACAGATGGAGTGTGAGGAACAAACCAGACTGCTCAGCTCCATAAGTTCCTCTTGTTCGTGGCTCTGCCTGTCCCCTGCACTCTCCTGTGGAACGTTGTGCAGGTGGGAGAGGGAAAAGTATTTCCAGGATTCAGTTAAAAGAGAGAATTAAAATAATTGTGAACTCCCCCAGCTCTCCCAGCTTGTCTAAAAGCAGAGGTTTTCCAGCCCTTGGAGCCTCTTTGTGGTCTCCTTTGAACTCACTCCAACAGGTCCACAACCTTCTTGTCTTGGGGGCCCAAAAAAACCCCAAAATCTTTGTTTGAAGAGTCCTTTGGAGAACTTGAGGAAATATAAGCTACCAAACACAAACAGTTTTTCTGCATTTCCAAGTACAACTGCGATGCTGTTTTCCTTCTTTTGCTGTTTCTCTAAACCCCCACATTTTGCCAGCTGAAAAATAAGATTCTGTGTCATCCAGTCTTCCTTTTACGCTGGCAATCGCTGCCCACCGAAGAGCCACCTCTGCTCACGGCCAGGTGCTCACACTGCTGACCTGCTAACCCACAGAGAGCCTTCAGCCAGCGATTTCCTGCCCAGTTCCAGGACAATGGTGAGGCTGCTCCTCCCATCAGCTCGTGCCTAAGGAGAGCCAGGATGGCTTTTAGACATCCCTGCTGGCTTTTAAATGGAAATGGCATGGAAGGCATCAGGGAAAGTGCAATACCAGAGTTTTCATCTCCACATAGGAGAGGAGAGGAGAGGAGAGGAGAGGAGAGGAGA
>VXAD01012527.1:340995-354466 GCA_013399195.1 Dicrurus megarhynchus
AGGGAAGGGAAGGGAAGGGAAGGGAAGGGAAGGGAAGGGAAGGGCTGCATGGGATACACACGATGACATCCTGTGGTTATTATTATTTCTTATACCATTCAATATCCCGGTGATGTTGGACTGAAGGACTCATACCTAGGAGTGCACTGAACTGCTTATTACAGTTGTCACCACTCTCTGTAAACACACCTCAGCTGTCTCTGCCCAACAGAGCAAGGATTAGCTGCTATTTTTTCCCTCTGCCATTTAAAGGAGACAATCTCCTTTTCTCCCTCCAGTAACCTCTGTTTCTCAGTAATTTATTGTCCTACTCCTCTTGGCTTCAATCACCCAGCACCAGAGGAGAGAGGCAGGCAGTGCCTCAGCTGACAGCCTTAAAATCTAAAACTTGCCTTAGATTTTCCACCCTTTAAGTTACACGTTCAGGTGAAGGGAATTTTTTGCAGAGCAGCTTGCAAGTTTCTGCACTGCAATCCAGTCCCACCCAGGAACCACAGCAGCCCCAACCACCTGCAGAAAAAGGAGGTGTTTCTTCCAGAGTACCCTGGACAATCTCCCTCCTTTCCCAAGGTAACAGACAGTGAATTGCTGTGGTTATTCTGGTCTGAGAACAAATGTAGGGCATTTTTAGGCAGAGGTAACCTTTTTTCAATCAAAACAAGTGGTGGAGCTGGAAGAAGCTGTACAGCTGAAGGAAACTTATCTATTTTTACAACTCTAACACTTGGTCTAATAAAAGATGCCAACTCTTTAACATCCAGTCTGAGCTAGGTCAGGTCTCCCTGAACAGCACAGTGCTGAAACATTCATCTTTCAAGGCAAAGCCTAAGCTTGGTCTGCTCACACCATCCTCCTCCTCCTCATTTCATACCCCCAGACAAAAAGTGCTGCTTTTCTGCCTTGGTTTGCAAACCCAGCATCACAACCCTTCTTCTCCTTTCCATTAATACAAGAAAATTAACAGAAAAAAAAAAATCCACCTCTAATTTGAGGCTCAGCAGAGGAAACTCATTTGCAAAACTGGCAGGTCCCCCTCACTGCCTTGTCCCCTGTGTAGGAGGTGGCGAGGCAGGAGCAGGGATCTCACCACAGCTCAGTCGTGAGTGGAGGGGAGGAAGGGGCACAGCGTGCTGGGGACCTCAAATTTGGTGTCTGAAAGGCAGAGCCACAGGGCAAGGTCACAAAACCTCAGCATTCTGGACAAGCCATGAAGTTTATGTCCACCCCTGCTGGCATGTCACAGCCTTGGAGGAAGTGGGAGATGGCGAGAGATGTTTTGAGGCAGCCTGGGAATGTGAAGTTGCTCTGGAGGGAATGGTTGGTTCCTTGAGCCCTGCTGATTTTTCTTTGCTGTATTCACCACTCTGAACACTTTGAGTCCCCAGCACCATCCTCAAGTCAAACGAGCTTTGCTCCACCAAGAGCTGTGTTCAGCCCACAGGGCTTGTTTAGGTAAAAAACAGCATTCCCATGGCTGGAGCTGGCTGTTATCAATCTGTGGTTTCCTGGGAGACATTTTTGGTGGAACGAAAACAGTGACTCACTGGGTTGCAGGAGTGTCCCTCTTCTCTGCTCTTCAGAGGTCAGCACCACCCTCTCTGTCTTCTGTGAACACACACCAGGGCTCCCATTTGGACACCACATTAACTCACACTTGGCTTTGAAGTAGCCCCTGGGGAGAAAAAGCCTTTTCCTCCCATCTCCCTCGAAGACTGGATTGTGGAGGTCAGTCCCAACAAACCCATTTGCACATCCCACAGTGATTGATCACTGCCCAGGCTGCCCTCAGACAAGTAATGAGCCACCAGCATTAATCCAATGCTTGTGACAGGCAAAGTTTAATTAACAAATTGTATTTTTATAGGAAATTTAAGATGCAGTGTGCGCAGCTGATAATTGGGAGTTTGAATACCACCCTGCCAGGCAGAGAAAGAAAAAATGTTTTAACTCTCATTAGTTTAATGATCTCCCCATAGTTTAGTTCAGTGCCAGGACAATCAAAAGACTTAGGAGAGGGCAGTGGAAGATCTCTTGAGGTAAATCAAAAAATGCAGGAAGAATTGGAAGAAGCACCAAAGAAATGAAGGAAATTCCAGGAGACTCACAGAAGGTAAAAAACCAAACCAAACAAAAAAAAAAATCAAACCAAACCAAAAAAAGAAAACAAAACAACCCAAAACAAACAAACAAAAAACCCCAACCCAACCAAAAAAACCACAAACAAACAAACAAAACCAAAAAAAAAACCCCAAACCACCCCAAAAAACCAGGGGTGAATTACAAGCTGGGAGAGGGAGAGGAGCATTATCCTGCCCAAAACCCCAAACGTCTCCATCAATCATCTCCATCACTTTTTGTCTCTTTGCCACTTACAAAAGCAAAGTCAAAACCCAGTCTGGGAAGATGGGACAGAACACACCAAAGCACAAAACTGAATCCACAACAAAAGGGGGGGGATAAACCAAGCTGAGTCTGTGTTACTGGGAGCTGAACATGAGAAGTAGCATCCTCCAGGCAGGAAAATCTTTTATTAAGAGGAGACCAGGCAGGATGAAGGGAATCTTTGCACGGAAAAACAACAGAGTTGATGTTTTCTGTTTGATATTTCCCTTTAATGGGAGTAATTTCAAATTTATCAGGCATGGAAGATGAGTGAACATTGCCTACACCCCAAATTAAGTAAAAAAAAATTTAAAATCCAGATATAATTAGACTGTGCAAGTCCTCAACACTCTTTCTCTAGAGCACATCCTTCTTTTTGTTCAGGAACAGACACCTGTGAAAATATTCAATATTATGATGAAGACGAAGACGAAGAAGAAGAAGAAGATGAAGAAGAAGACGAAGAAGAAGAAGAAGAAGAAAAAGAAGAAGAAGAAGAAGAAAAAGAAGAAGAAGGAGGAGGAGAAGAAGAATAAAAAGAAAAAGAAGAAGACTTTTTGACAGTAAAAAAACTTATAGATCTTTTGGTTGCTTGCTCTACATATTGAGTAGTAAGTACCATTTGGGTCGCTTGCCCTCAGATTAAGTGAATAACCCTGGAAGAGAGGGGCTACACTCCAAACATGCCTTTTTAGAACTATAATGCTTGGTCTTCAAAAGTCATTTCTAATTCGGGACACACTGGTCACCCAGAGTCATTTATTCCCTATTGCAAAATCATTTCCCAAATCTGGAAGGACTGGGGACAACACAAGAGTTATTTATGACACTGACCTTAGCTCTTAACAGTCTCAAAATCAGCCTCAGTCCTCTTTTCTGGGATAACCTGGGTTGTCACTTTCTTTTTTATTAGTCACACCAAAATTTGTTGTTTCTGCTTGCTGGTCTGACCAGAAAAGCAGTCAGAAAATTGGATTTTGCCATCATTTAGCAAAAAGCCACAGTTTTTGGCCTGACCTGACAGTGCAGGGTCTCAAGGACTTATCTGAACTTGTCTTGACCTGAGCTCATCTGAGATTATTTCAGCTGCAATAACAGTTGTCTGGACGATTGCCACTGACCAAATTTGTTCTGGTTTTGCGTCAGCTCACAGAAATAACAGGTAACTACTCCGTGTAAAGCCTGGATTAGAATGAGGTGTGGATGAGTGCAAGCACAGGAGAATTGCAGCAATCCCAGTCTGTAACACAGCTCACCGTGGTTCATCACCGCTCATGGCAGCAGCGCTGCCTCGTGAACCAGGCAAGGACTTTGGGGAAGGTAAGGACTTTGATTTAGAGACAAAAATGAACAGAAAACCTGAATAAGTGGGAACCCACAAAACAAAAGTACTGGCAATAACAGTTTTAACTGTGTTATTAATTAATAAACTGTAGCAATAAATTACTTGGACAATAAGCATGTGAAAAAATTCTCTAGACTAACAATGAAACAATAAACCTGGACTAAGAATAAAACCACTGTGCTTCCTTTTGCCCCCCAAAAGATTTGGGGAATAACAAAATGCACAACCCTGTGGTGTTGCGAGGTTGGGGCGACTGGAAGGTGCCAAGGAGATGCTGCCAGGAAAACTGATGGGATTGATCTGCTGGATCCTCCAGTCCCCAGACGACTGCCACAAACCTGCCCTGAGAGACACAGCCCTGCCTTGGAAGTGAAATACTGATCCTGACAGTGACTAGAACAGCTCCCAGCAATCTCTCTCATTCTTACCACTGTTACAGCTGCTTCTGGCACAGCTGCTGCCCCAGCAAAGCAAACATTTGTGGGAGTTTCACACACCCTGTTTTGCTATTCAAAGGACCGCTGACTAAAACCATAATAAATACCAGGAGCTTGGACATCGCTGCAATGGAGGCAGGGTGGAGATAAATTTAGGTATGTGCCAAACCAAATGCTCAGGCTGTGATGAATTATTTTCAGCCTGGAACTTCACTTGTAATATTTTACCCAGAAACACTGGCTTTAGTCAAGAACTCGAGTCAAAGAGCAAATTTAAGCCTGGCTACTTCCCCAGGGTGAAGCGTAAACCAAATTAATTTTATAGAACGTTTGTTGCCACATTATAATATAATTTATTTTGTTTGTTTCTTGTTGAAATGTAAATTTACAGAACAAACTATTTGGCAATAACAGAGCTTTTTATCTGAGGAATAAAACAGAACCATAATGGGGCAGGGACACCCCAGAAGGGCTGCAGAAATACAAGCTTTAAGCTTTACACATTTTCAAACAAGTCAGGTTATTTATCGAAGCAAGGAAATGAATAAAGCCCCAAAATAAATAAGTAAATAAATGTCAGCAGGCCTTTTTTAGTGTGTTTAAATCAGGCATCCCCTAATTACTCCATTAAAGAGTGCTCTACACCCAGGAAGTGCAGCAATGCTTCTGTCAGAGGACAGAGGACGAACCTGGAGACTGGGAATGAGCAGAGGGACGGACAACAGGCTTGGCACGTCCTTCTTTACCCAAGCACTCCTGCATTCCAAGCATTTTCCAAGCATTTTCCCCTTACAAAGGTGCTTGGAGACTGGATGGCTAAAATAACTTGGACAATTGTTCCTAGATCTTAAAAAAGGGAGATGCCAACATCATCTAAAAGCTTAAAGCCTCAAATACTGTCCATGTCACATGCTTTGTTAGGGGCATGGGGGTGCTCAGGGCTCCTCTGTTTCACCCCTTGGAAACCAAATTAGTCATTCTGCTTTACAGCACTTTAAAGACATCGCAACAAATTGTTTAGTAATGAAATAACTTTGGGTTATATGCAAAGCATGAGGTTGAAGAAATTTCAGAGGAATTGTTTTACTACATTCCAGTATCACAGATGTACAGAACATTTTTTTCTTAAAATATCTCCTCTGAATAAAATTGGGATTGGGATGGCTGTGGAGCCAGTCTTAACGTTTTATAGGAAATAAAGGATAGTATTTTTTTTTTTTCTTGTTTGTCCTTATTCTCACCAATCTGGATTTCAAAAATCAGAGTTAAATGTTCCACCATACACACAGCTCAGACTCTGCAGCCACGTGTTAACAGCAAAAAAAACTAAAGAGGGAAAATTGATTTTAAAAGGATTAAGAATAATCTGTTCATTGTTGTTTTGCATATTGAGTAATCACAGCTGCGACAAATAAATTGAATTAAAAACCACTCCAGTCCCTATGAAACCCCAACAAACAAACACACAAAATAACCTGAACCCACTACTGAAGGAAAATACAAATCACCACGAATAGTGTGCATCTTCCCCAAGCCCTCAGACATTTATGTACCGAGCAGCACCTCTTTAAATGCTGAAAAAAAATACAAATGGCTGCATATAAATGTCAGACAATCGCCAGGTGAGCAGACACCTGCCTATAGGTGTGTGCTTTGCTAAGACCTTACAGCTCTAGTCAAGGGAACCATTTATAAAACCAGTTCTCAGTTGTCACAAGGAACTAAAGTACCCATGAAATCAGCATTTAATTAAGAAAGTCACAATATGTGATTATATTAGAACACAGAACCACTGAATTGTTGAGGTTGGAAAGGACCTTTAAGATCATTAATCAACCAGCACCTCCACCATGTTCACCACTAAACCACATCCTC
This sequence comes from Dicrurus megarhynchus, assembly GCA_013399195.1. Taxonomy (NCBI): domain Eukaryota; kingdom Metazoa; phylum Chordata; class Aves; order Passeriformes; family Dicruridae; genus Dicrurus; species Dicrurus megarhynchus. The sequence goes on from VXAD01012527.1 coordinate 347,035, forward strand.
AGGTGCCACATCCCACATTTTTTGAACACTTCCAAGGGTGGTGACTCCACCGCTTCCCTGGGCAGCCTTTTCCAATGCTAGGCAACCCCTCCCACAACGAAATCTTTCCTAATACCCAACCTAAACATCCCCTGGTGCAACCTGAGGCCATTCCCTCTCATCCTGACACTTGTTACCCGGGATAAGAGGTTGACACCCACCTCACCACAACCTCCTTTCAGGTAATTGTAGGGAGCAATAAGGTCTCCCCTGAGCCTCATTTCCTCCAGGTTAAACACCCCCAGCTCCCTCAGTTGCGTCTCATGAGACCAAATCTTTGAGCCAGCAAACCATTAGAAAGAATGCTCCAGGAAACACAGCAAGTTCACAAGTATAATAAATAAGGATACAAGGCAGGTAGGTCAGTGTGTAAACGTGCTGCCGGATCCACCAACGTGGAAGAAATTGAGCCATAAAAGCCATAAGAAAGGTCATGAAAGAAGGGAGTGATTTGTTTTAAGCCCATTGATGAGAGAGGGAAGAAGGGCCTGAAAAAACCTGGAAAACATGATGCTTATGGGTACAAACAGAAAGGATGGAGTCAGCTTTCCGTGTTTTATCTGACTTCAGTATGTACAGCATTCTTTTGGAGCCAATCCTGTTCTTCCTTTCACACAGGAATTATTCTGGGTTTGTGTTTTCCAGGCATCCCTGCAATTTTATAACCATCCTACACTGTGCCAAGGGTAGTTTAAAATGTAATATGAGGTTCTTTACTTGCGTTATTTATTTTTTTTTTTCCTGGTTTCTCTGAACACTGTTTTGTTCCTGCTTGGGCAAACTTTGATTTCAGCTAGAAACTCTATTCCTCCACAAAAACAGAAGGCAATGGGGAAAACAGTGAGCCGTTCACACGCCCGTCATAAATCTCTCCTCTCTCACAATAAACAGTCCATCATGTTCCAGCTCCCCCTCACACTGATGATTTTCCCACTCTACAAATGCCAGATTTAATGCCTCCTTCAGCTCCTACTCCCCTCTTCGTGCCTTCATCCGCACCATCATTTATGAATAAAATGCTGCCTGTATCATCATTTATTAAGCTACCACATTTTCTCCATAGGTCCAACAGCTCCTGCTGATGTTAATAAGACGCTGTACAGAGAAACCTCGGAGAGGGATGCCACACCAGGAACTGTGGAGCCTCTCACAGAATGGGTTGGGCTGGAAGGGACTTTAGAGATCACCTGGTTCCAATCCCCCTCCATAAATACTCCTGTCCAGGTGTTAATCAACATGCAAAAGCAGCAGATTTGGCCAGGATCCAGCCGGGAGGGTTCCTGGTGAACTGTTCAGAGCATCCTGCATTATACAACAAAGGAAGCAGCTCTTGGCACCACAGCTTTTGAGTCTCATCTGGTTTATTTTAAGCCTAATCAGCATTGAATAATTTCTTAATGCTTTAGAAGATAATAAGAAGTTAGGGCTGAGCCAACAAAGAACTACATCTTGATTTTGACCAGTCCTCTCCAAAATCTAGGGAAAAGACCCATTTGAACACAGTCCAAGGCAAAATCCCCATGAGCAGCAAACCTGTAAATAATAGAACCACACTCCGTGCAAGTACCCAGCAATAAATGACTTTGGTCCTGGGTAGCTGTCACCTGCCTTGAGTCCTGCAAAACATGCAGGGAAGGGAGGAGAGAGGCAATCCACCAAGGCGCATTTTTGGGGAGCGCTACCCATCTGCACAGGAATAATCTCCTTTTGCTGAGCAGGCACAGCAGCTCATGCATAAACCAGATCTTCCCAGCCCTCTCCATGTCGCAGCCCCTGCTGAATGCAGAGAGGGAAGCAGGTGCTTCTGTGGTTTTATGGGTATTATTTGGATGGGTAGGTTGGGAAAATTGCTTGGACCAGTCTAGGGAAAATGCACTTTCTCTGAAAAGGAAATCTGGGCAACGGCAATAAAGAGATGCTCTGGATTTCTGAGACCTGCACGATGACTCTGTGATCTAGCAGCTGGATTCAGGAATATCTTCACAAGAGATACAATGTGGTTTGCTTTTAGCAGAATATAAGCATCACTGACAAGCACAAGCATCTCTTTTCTTCCCCTTTATTCATCGTTTTGCCAGTTGAGGCAACTGGCACCAGCAGGTGTGAGAGGAGTACTCACTATATACTCATTTCACTTCTAAACAATGGAGAAAAAAAAAAAATGGTCAGCAGTCTTGAATGAGAGACAAGCCCAATACTAAAACATTCAATATTGAATGAACTTTACATATTAGAAATGGAAGGGGAGTATAACTGATTATATATTGTTGCTATCCACATAAAATGATATCTTTATAAATAAAATTATATTAGAATCATGGAATGGTTTGTGTTGGAAGGGACCTTAACGATTGTCTCGTTCCAACCCCCCTGCCACAGGCAGGTTCCACTAGAGCAGGTTGTATTCTTATTTCTGTTACCTCTGTGTTGCAAGATGGAGCAGGAGAAACTTTTCAGTGGGAGCAGCAACTACTGCAGCAGGATCAGGAATGCAAGTGCTCTGTCGGCCACAAAACTGTGCCCCTGAACGGGGGTTTAGACAAACGAAAACCCCAATCTTTTTTTCACTTCATCTTTTTCCATGCCTAAATCAATGTGTCTGTCTAACAGACACACCAACGCAACGAGACACTTGGAAACACAAACCAAAATGATTATTTTATATGGGTAATAGGATGTTTTACATATTCATGTAAGAATGTCTGTGTAGTGTACATAGACACACATCTATATGCACACAGCTCCATGCACAATTTATCTCTAATTATATACCTGGAAAAAAACAAAGCAGGTAAATGCTAAAATAACACTTGTTGGTCGCAGTGCGTGAGCAGAAAGAAAACGAGCCCCAGCGGCTTCATAAAAATTAGGATGAAACATAGCTGACATTTCCTTGGCTGTGACTAATAAGCACTGAACAGCAGAAATGACGTGTACAGGAGCACTCCTCCCTCAGGCAATGGCCACGGCTCTGAGTGTGACTGGGATTACTGGGTGCCAGCATCACAACCCATGTCCCAAATTCTCCTGGCTCAGCATGCAAGTGAGCTTAGATTTGGGAAGAGGTGGGATCCAAAAGCCCACACCCGCCTGTACAGAAGAAATCACAGTGGGAAGTGATGCATTATTGGAAGGGGGTGGGTTTGGGCATGAATTTTGTGTGGAGTCAGATGTCAAAGCTGAGCTCAGCTCCTGGAATTAAGGTGTCCAAAGGCCTGGACATGTGGAAATACACGGCAAATATTGTCCTGTATCTTTTGGTTTCTCTTTCCTTCCACAGCAATGAGCCTTGTGGAATTTCCTTCAAGGCAGGGCAGGGAAAAGCAGCCACCCTGATGTCCATCACCTCTACCCAAAGCATCCATCCATCCCATGTTTCCCCAGGGGTGGAAGGATCCTTTCCCTCCTCAGGCTGCGTGCCTGTTACAGGAACTGTGTTGGGTGACATGAGCCTGCTCTGATGCCCAAAAGCATTTCCAGTGCCACAACCCAACCTCTTATCCCAAGAGCATCAGCCCCAAACCAGAGGGACCAGCTTCCCACCAGCCCTGTTATCTGCCCCTCTGTCCAGCCTTTTGCTGTGTTACAACCAGCCAGGCAGCTCAGGGGGTGCACACCCAGCCAACGGCTTCTAGAAGAGAACTTTCAAAGATTCCTTTTGCTTTTTTATTTCCTCATGACCACGTTTTCCATCCCTCGTCTTCCTCCCCTAGGTACAGACCCGCTATGGCACATAAAATGCCAGAGGCAGCCGTGCTCTTGCCATAAAAACAGATGCTTTTTTAATTGTCCATCTCACAGGCATAATTGGTTGAATGAAGAAACACATAAAATAGACTGCAGCACACGTGTCAAGGGAAGGAGCTTTCCTCAACTGCTGGAAGAGGAAAAAATCTGCCTCTCGCAGCCTGAGAAATGTAGTCATTTACCTGGATCCACCCAAATTCACTTTTCAGGGCTGTAATTAGCATGTTCTGGCCCTGTAATGTAGCAACCTTTACCCTGTGACCCTGCTGTCTCTTTTCATGGGTTGTTAGCAGTGTGGTCACTCAGGCCAGGAAAAGCAGATTCATGTGGAGCCATGGGACTGCTGCCATCCGTGGGAAGGGAGCACCTGGGTAAAATGCATCTCCTCACCTACTTAAAACTAATATTTCTGACCCTATTCTGATCATTTCTATACAGAAGAAAAGGTTATTCCCTTTTTTTTTTTTTCCCTTGTCATTTGCTCATTGAAGGAAACCTTTTCTCTTGTCAGCTCAGCCAGCTCTAGAATTAACCAGGATGCAAAGAGCCTGCACTCCCAGGTCAGTGTGAAATCATATTCAATAAAGATGATTAACAACCAGAATGCTGGTAAAAGAAGTATTTAAAAAAAAAAAAAGAAAAAAAAAAAAAGGATCATGGCTTCTTTTATTTAAACTTGGTTTGGTATTTGACTAAACCTTTCATAATAGACTGCTCCCCAACTTTGTGATTAATTCACTGTAGAGCCTTAAAAATTCACAAGGCTTCTTTTCTCCATCTGTAAAATAAGGAAATAAAACTAGGACCTAGAATTTCAGCATTTCTACTGAGGCTTTTAAAATGCCTGTTGCTATAGTACTGTGAAATCTTTTTACAAATGAGTCTGAAATATTACCAGCACTCCAAGAGGTAATTACAAAAGAAAAAAGAAATCACTATTTTTTCTTGTGTCCTTTACAACCTTTAAAGCTAGATTTGTAATTGAAGTGCAAACTGACCTTTATAAACTGTACAGCATCGCTAAAATACATTATTCTGCAGGGCTTGGGGGAATTTTCCATGCTCAGCAATTCAATAATCTCACTTCCTCTCATTTCTGCTCTCCAGACAATGTGACATAGCTGGATTTTCCTTCTCACTCCAGTGGCAAACCAAGCAGGAGAGGCTGAGGAGCTTTATCAATGTTATAATCTAAATCTCCCGTCAACTTGCTGCTGTCTCCTGCTTTTTGGCAAATAACTCCGCTGTCTTGCCCACCTTCTCAAACATCTCAGCAGTTAATACCAGCCCATATTAAATCCCATTTGCAATCTGCTACCTCAGACGGTTCAGTGCTCTACGTGGAGAAATGATCCATCAGCACCAGCTGAAGCAGCTGAGATGATTTTATCTCTAACCTGTCTGTACGATAACACAACTGCAATCACGTGCAGTGCCATGAGCACAGCCCAAATGTCAGGCACCAGGCTTTGCTACAGGGTAATTACACTGAAAGGGGAAAAAAAAACCAGAGCTGTACATGGGAAAATTGCTGCAATCCTGCACAGAAGCAGGAAGCTCCCAAAGTACTGATTTCACAAACCTCTTTCAGTTCTTGGGAGTCCATGCACAGACAATCATTTTAACAGTGCCCAAACCCCTGCCCTGCCCCAGCCAGCTCTGCCCTCTGCCAGTACAACACCAGCTTCTCCTGGTTCAGATGGGTTTGCACTGTCAGGGCTGTAGAATCACAGAATCATTTTAGTTGGAAAAGACCCCTTAGATAATCAACTCCAGCTGTTAACCCAGCACTGCCGAGCCCACCACTAAACCATGTTCCCAAGTGCCACATCTGTGTGTCTTTTAAATCCCTCCAGGGATGGGGACTCAGCCACTTCCCCGGGCAGCCTGTTCCAATTCTTGATAACGCCCAGTTTTTCCTAATATCCAGTCAAAACTTCCCTTGGGGCAACTTGAGGCTGTTTCCCCTTATCCTACGGCTTGCTGTTTGGGAGAAGAGATCCCTGACCTGTCTCCTGTCAGGGAGCTGTAGAGAGATAAGGTCTGCCCTGAGCCTCCTTTGCTCCAGGCTGAGCCCCCCCAGCTCCCTCAGCTGCTCCAGGTGCTCCAGACCCTTCCCCAGCTCTGTTGCTCCTCCCTGGACATGCCCCAGCCCCTCAATGTCTTTCTTGTCGTGAGGGGCTCAGAAATAAACCCAGAATTTGAGGTGTGGAATCTGGATCTGTGCCTGCAGCTGCAGTGCAAGGCTTTCGTGCTGCTCTCATCCCCTTCCTCCCACCAGGGACAAGTTCACCTGGATAAGGGACACCAATTTGCCTCCCCCCATCCCCCAGGCAGCATCGTTTGTGTGGGTCAAACAGCAACTTGTGTCACCCCTTTTCTTTTACACCTTTTTGTCAGTTCCCTCCATCACTTTCCTCAGGAACCCTGAAGTGCTGCACAAAACCATGCTCAAAAACACATCCAGGAGTAGCATTTTCACTCAAGGGTGGTACAAGCTCTCCAGGCAGCCCAGATCAGCCACATTCTATTTTTGGCCATAGCCAGGATTTTTCAGTTTGCACCTCTTGAGATTCAGCAGCAGAAACAAAAGCTGCTGCTCCATCTCCTGCTGCTGTGTTTGTATTTCTCCCCAGGTTTTGCCTCCAAGAAGCAAGATTGGGCTCCAGCCATAATCACCTCCTCTCAAGGCAACAGATTTATCCATTTTCTGCCCAAAAGGGGGTATATTATAATCTATAACACCATCCAAAAGGGTGCTAGACAAGACTTTGGCACACAGGGTTAACGTTTCCTGCAGCTTGGGGGAAGGAAAAGGAGAAATACAGCTGAAACAAAACACTCTTGGATGTTGTAACAAGTTTGCTTTGTCTGCACCTTTCATAACATCATTGTTGCCATGGGACCAAGTGGCAGAGCACTCGTGGCACTCAAAACTCAAAACCACTCAAATTTCACGGAACTGTTTACTGCTGCAAAGAGCAGGGAGTCAAGTGTGCAGTTTGAACCTTCTGTAATAATTTCCTGCATCAATACTAAAAAAAATAACTTTAAAAGGAGGTTGAAAATTCCCCCTCAGCTCGTTTAGTCCCTAAGGATGTACACTGGGGAAGCAAGATTTTTTTTTTTTTCCCATTCATTATCTTCAATCCAGAAAGAAAATTCCCATTTTGTGACACTGCAATCTAGGAAAGAAGCATGACATTACTTGTTCATTATTCTGCAAGACTGAATGTATGAAGATCACAGGATGCGAGCAGGGAAAGCCTCCATGTACAAATTGCATCTGTGTTTTGTGAACAAAGAGAATATAAGCAGACAGCAATATGAAATATCCTGGTAAACACATATAATCCCCTCGAGGTTTCAATTATTTCAAAATAAAACACATCTGTTTGTTGAACACTTGACCTTCATCTTTGTTATTCAAGAAGATGTCATGGACCCATGGCTGCTCACAATTATTTTCTGAAGTAAAGCTGTTAATTCACATGCTAAATGACAAAAAGCTGTGACATTAGTAAAAAACAGTCAATGTTGCATTAAAATTTCCTTTCCTTTCCTTTCCTTTCCTTTCCTTTCCTTTCCTTTCCTTTCCTTTCCTTTCCTTTCCTTTCCTTTCCTTTCCTTTCCTTTCCTTTCCTTT
>VXAD01012527.1:354535-472856 GCA_013399195.1 Dicrurus megarhynchus
TTTCCTTTCCTTTCCTTCCTCACCGCCTTTTCCCCTTTTCCCCTTTTCCCCTTTTCCCCTTTCCTCCATCTTTCCTCTTTCCTTCTTTTTTTCTCTTTCCACCTGGCATTATTCACTTCCATTTCTCCAAGACATTTTCCCAAAGACCATCCTTGTCTGCCTTAGGCAGTTTCACTTCAAACAAGGCAGGAAAAAGGCATTCAAACCAAACCCCCTACGAGTTTCCAGCTCTGGTGGAAGGTGTCTCTGCCCATGGAAGGGGTTTGGAACGTGGTGATTTTTAAGGTCCCTTCCAACCCAAACCATTCTATGGTTCTATGATTTCCTTCTGACCTCACAATAGTGCTGAACTTGGAAGTGTTACTTGCCAAAAAAAACCATCTCCTTACTCGGTTTAAGCACCCAATGTCCACAGAAACAACTCAAAGATCTGCTTAACCCCTGGTGTGCCTCCTGCAGGGAGGGCTGTCTGCTCAGAGGGTTTATTCCTGACTGAGCACAGTGTGGAAGGAATCACCCACTAAATCACTGCAGGAAAAAATGCAGATATTCGTCCCAGAGTGACTTCCCCAGCAAGATCAGCAACAGATCAGCAAATCCTTGTACTCTGCTCCGAGGTTGGACTCTACTTTCCATCTTTCTTTCCTGCCCCTTCGAGCACAGCAGACCTTCCAGAGGATGCTAATTGCTTCCACAGACGTCCTGCAGAAAGGTGGGATGGATCAGCCAAAGCCACAGGTCACCACAGACGTCACTCTCCGGGACGGGACTTGCTCCCGGCTTTTTGGGCAGCATCAGGCTCAAAGGATAAACCAGACCTCACCCAAAGCCAACAGAAGGGTTTCCAACAAGCATTGGCGTGTTTGGATTGCTGTGCCAGAGCCCTGGAGGAGCCCCTGGACAAATGAATGCTCAGCTCTGAGAACCGCTCACTCCACACGTGGATTCCTAAACAAACCTCATCCCACAGGTCCCTCCAGCCAATCTACAAGAACTGCATGGCTGAATTTGGAGCTAATGGCATTAAAACCCACCATAAACACACAGCTGTCCTATCCCCCCTCCAATAATTTTTTTTAGCCTTAAAAAAATTACAAAACTTGTATTTAGACAGCCAGAGGGAAGTCACTCCAGTCAGGATCTCCAGTCATTAGATAAACTTCCTGCCTGTGGATATTTCAACCCAAATATAAAATTATTTTCCCTCTGCAGGCTATGCTAACAGAATGTGATCTCGTCTTGCACTTTCTGTTACTCTGCAGGAGGAAAGAGGGAAAATATCTGAAGTTGGTTTGTTTTTCAAGGTGAGGGAGGATGAATTTTTCTCTGTTGACTCAAAACGCCAATTTTTAACCTAATCATATCCCACATTTCATTGCTAATACATGAAAATGTCAAAAGACATAAACCCCAAATTAAAAAGCTACTATTTTGGAAATATTAAGAGAGGAAATTTGCATATTTTCTAATGATTAATCTCAGAAAGGCATCTGAAAAATTAGCAAAACTATCATGGTGGCCCAAGAGATAAAAAGAGAAGAATGCTTTATTCTATTTATTTCTTCGTCCTTCTGTCACCCATAAAACAAAAAAAAAATAAAAACAACATCAGTGTGAAATCAGCATTTCCCAGATAAACATCTAAGAATAAATTTATGAAAAAAACCCCCAAACACGACAGTATTTTTACACATTGCAATATCCAGCTACACTTCTGGTAGTGTAGAATTTGCTTGCTACAAATAGAGTGCTCGCTGGGGGATGGAGTTGGCTTCCAAAAAGGGAGATGGAGGAGCTTGGAAGCTCAGGGGGGTAATGTGAATGTCTCAAACACTGATAGCTGGATGGTCATGGAGCCAAGCAAGGGTTGTTGGCAATAACAGACTGTGAGCAAGAACAGGATGTGGCTGGAGAAGGGACCATGCACAGGTAGGGCAGCACTTTTCTGGGAAAAACATCCTGGTTCTGGCTCCTGGAGATCAGCACAACACAGCACAGTGCAGGCACAGGAATGGGGTCGGGAATGGGGGATGGACTGGAGGGGGGATCAAGACCACCCAAGATCCCTGAAGGCTCTGACCCATTTCCACACAGGTCTAGAAGAGCAGGCTGTGCATGACAACTGATTTGCATAAAAAGTGAGAAAATAAGAGGGAAAATTAATTTATAAAAGGTACCCCCATGAAGCCTGGGCACATGGACACCCCAGGACCCTGGACACCCCATCAGCTGGATCAACGCTGGAGCCAGCACTAGTGATCTCTCTTTCTCCTTTTCTTCCTTTTTTTCTTTCTCCCCATGTTTAATCCATCTCTTTCTCTTCCCTTTCAGCCCACCCCCTTATCCAAAACTCACTGCCTTTTGCTTAGACAGGAAGTCAGGGACTAATTTATACTGATTTCCATGCCAAATGTGTAATTTACTAATAAAACTTTGTACACTTGTGTGGACCGTCTGACTTTTGCCGGTCCTTTTGAGCACGAACATCCACAAATCTCTGGTGTTCCCTTCCTCTTAAGGGTGGGAAGCCACAGGAGCGAGTACTTTTCACCTGGGGCGCCAAAGGGGGAATGGGGTGAGGAGAAGGTTTATTTTTCCAGTATCTGGTCACTGGCAGAAGACAAAAAATCATCTCATTGTTTACCCATATCTGTGCTCCAAATGGTATAAAGACCACGGGACACTGCTGCAGATCCTTGGAGCAAATGTGCAAGGGCCTGGGCTCACGCTGTGGTAACTTCTCCTGTTCCTCATTTCCCCTGGAGATGTTACAGCCCTGGTGCTCAACCAGCTGCACCTAAAGCCAGTGGGCAAATCTGCAGACTGGAGATGGGAACAAGGATATGTAGGAAGGTCTGGGCTCCAAAGCAACGCAGTTTTCACCAGCATTGAGTGTGCTCTTCTTCCCTTGACTCTGCAAAGCTCTGAGGAGTAAAACCAGGGAGTCCTGGTGGACAACCAGCAGTGTGCCTGTGTGGCCAAGAAGGCCAATGGGATCCTGGGGTGCATCAGCAGGTGGAGGGAGGTGATCCTGCCCCTCTGCTCAGCCCTGGTGAGGCACATCTGGAGTGCTGTGTCCAGTTCTGGGCTCCTCAGGATGAGAGAGATGGAGCCCCTGGAGCAGGTCCAATGGTGGGCCATGGAGATGATTTGGGAACTGAAGCACCTCCCTTATGAGAAAAGGCTGAAGAAGATTGGGCTGTTCAGCCTTGAGAAGAGGCAGTTGAAAGGGGACTGTGATCACTCATGTCTGTCAGAGTCTGCAGGGAGGGGTCAGAGCAGAGACCAGGCTCTGCTCCATGGGGACCAGCAATAGGACAAGAGGAACAGGCAGGAACTGATGCCCAGGAAGTTCCACCTGAACGTGAGGAAGAACAGCACAACCACTGTGGTGCCTTCCAGCCTTCCTCAGGCTGTGATTTTCTGTGATTCTCCGACTCAACAGTGTGCTGAGGAGAAGACAGAAACCATGAGCTGAGACACGAAAGCAATAAGAAATTACATAAACAGGAGCTGCAGTAAGAGAGCTTTAGGAGGAGATTGTTGGTTATCCCACAGATGCCACCATTCTTTGTCATCTCCTGGAGCATCCATCCCTTGCCACAACAAATAATCATTGTTCCATCACCACAGGGTTTAAAACTCCCAGCCTACATCCAAAACCCATCTTGATGTGGGAAGAGTCTTTTGCTTTGGCCAAGGTTTCTGGCCCCCTCAGAACTCTGGCAAGGACAATTTGGGAGAAAAACAGTGAAAAGAAAAACTTTGCTGACAGATTGATTTGTGGTGACCATTAGAAACTGCTCAAGCATGTGAAGGGATACTCCAAGGACCTCTCTAAGCAGGGGAGGCAGTTCAGAAGTGTATGAATTTATCATCATTGGAGAATTCTGCAGTTCATCACCAGCTTTTGTAATTTATCACAGGGATGTCACAGATCTGGAGCTCTGGGATTCTTAAGGCTGAGATCTGCCACATAAATACAGTTATTAAGGCAGCGAGTATATTATACAGTTAAATGCAAATGTTGCAATCTGGCAACCCATTTTTACTGCCAAAACCTAGAAGGTTTTTCCTGTCAGAAATTGATGCCAGCAGCGATAAATGGGGGATAGATAAAGTTAATCCGACTGCTTTGAGTTGAACAGGGAAGGTATTACTTTGAAGGGTTTAACATATTAACGGAATCAAAACGACATTTCAAAATATTTATGGAAATCTTTTTTTTTTTTTAAGCTTCTACAAGCAGTATAACAAAACCCTATAAAACATTATTAAATCCTACCCTTAATTAAACATGCTGACACTTAAAAGCTTCTGTCTGATTTACTTTAACAAATCTTCTTTCTGTAAATTATGACTTTAAAACATCATTCTGCTCTAAATGAATCTGCTACATTCCAGAGGAATTAAAACCTTTTTAACAGACACTTAAAAAAAAAAATTTAAGCTATACCTCCAACTTATCAAACATAATGGTGAAACAAGAAGAGAAAAGGAAAACAATACACATAAATACACATAAAATTAACTGAGAAAAAAAGCCTTTATTGTTTCATGTCAATTCAGAAAAGCTGAGGGACATGGATTCTTCCACCTCTGCAGCAGGTTGGTGAGGCTTCAAGCCATGAGGAGAACTATTCAGCCTCCCTGGAGCATCCAGAGGAACATGGGAATGTCCAAAGATCACTTTGGTCCAGCTAAGGTACAAATGAACCCACAACTCCCCCCAAAAATCCAAGGGTTACTACGTTTCTCAGTGTAATATGAGTTAGGTGGGGAGAACCTGAGTCGTCTTAATCATTCACCCTGAAGATGAAATACCAGTGCCAGTTCCCTCACTTGGTTCAGGGGTCTCGTAGTGTCCCTTGAGATGCCCCAGTGTGCCACCACACCTCATGCTGCCATTTCAGAAATGAAAGTGATGCCCTAAGAGGCCTCCTAGACACAGAGCCCAGACAGAATAAGGGAATAAAGGTCGGTATTTATTTGAAAGGCCTTCAAAGGTACACCCTGGGGAGCCAGAGGCTATTGCCATGATGGACCCCAAGATGGACCACAGGTCACGAGTTCTTCACACTTTTATAAGTTTGGTTCATTTGCACATCAGGGTTAATTCTCCAGTTGAAGCTTCAGTTTAATGATGTAATATCCCCAGGTTTGCCTCCTCTTTTAGAGTCTTTGGTTTACACATTTTGGGCCCAGGACAGTCTGAACGTACTTGGAGAGCAGGCCTGGAGAGGCTTTGTTATGTCTATCCAGCATGAGAGAGCAGAAAATAAGAGGCTACAAGAAACCTCAGAGTTACACACTAGGCAGTACAGGATTTGAAAAATACAAAAGTCAAAACCGAAGGCATCAAAAGAACAGCAAGTCCTGTACCAAAACTGCCAACCCCACCAATGTGTTTCAGACACTCTGGGGCACCTCAACAGCCCCAAGAGTCACCAATCACATCCTGGGCTGCATCATAAAAAAGTGTGGCCAGAAGGTCAAGGGAGGGGATTCTTCCCCTCTGCTATGACCTCATGAGTTCCCACCTGCAGTGCTGTGCCCAGCTCTGGGGTCACCAACATCAGAAGGATATGGAGCTGTTGGAGTGAGTCCAGAGGAGAACACAAAGATGCTCTGAGGGTTGGAGCCCCTCTGCTCTGGAGAACAGCTGGGAGAGCTGGGGGTGCTCACCTGGAGAGGAGAAGGCTCCAGGGAGACCTTAGAGCCCCTTCCAGTGCCTAAAGGAGCTCCAAGAGAGCTGGAGAGGGACTTTGGACAAGGGATTGAGTGACAGGGCAAGGGGGAATAACTTTGAACTGAGAAGGGCAAGTTTAAATTGGACATCCCTGGACAATCCCTGGCTGTGAAGGTGGTGAGACCCTGGCACAGGGTGCCCAGAGAAGCTGGGGCTACCCCATCCCTGGAAGTGTTCAAGGCTAGGCTGGAAGGGGCTTGGAGCAACCTGGGATAGTGGAAGGCGTCCCTGTCCATGAAAAGGGAGCACTGGAACTACTTTAACTTCAAGATCCCTTCTAAACCAAACCATTCCATGATTCTCTGACCTTACCAGGATGAGCTGAAGCTTGACAGACTCCAGAGACAAAGACAATGTAGGTAACCACCTTTAGGTTCTTATCCAAAAGAGGGTGTAACAACCTGTGCCAAGCAAGACTCATAGATGAATCCAGTCCATCACAAACTTACTGATTCAATCCCGAACGTCAGCATGGGTCAAAAGTGCTTCTACAAACCCAGCAAATCACCTCAGACCGAGCCTGAGAGCCCTGAAGAGCTCATTCCCATAGTTTAATTGACTCTTGCTGTTCATAGTGGCTTCCAGCTTGGACGCAGATGCTTCTCTTCCCAAAAGCACCCCAAACTGACAATAGTTCACCCTAGGCTTCCATCAATTTTAGGGTGGCAAAAAAAACCTGATGAAGTGATTTTGCTGTTCCCAAAAAAAATCTTTTGGTAATGATGCAAATTTCCTGGGGTGTTGGAGTCCAGAATGCAGAGAATATCTCTCTGCCTGTTTTTAAGTATAAAAACCCCCCTGTACATCAGCATTTCTGACCTTTGTCCGTGGAGAAATCTATATACTCTCTGGGAAGAATTAAAATTTACACTGGTGTGAACTAGGTGATGGGATATTATGTGAGATTGTCACAGGGTGAAAAATCTAGACTTTTTAGGTTAGTTTATATAGTAAATAGATAAAAGCAAAAACCTTCAAAATGGAGGATAATAGTTGTCTTTCAAACCTTCTTCTTCTTCTTCTTCTAGTCTTCCATATCATGCAGTAAAAATAATTTGGAATGATTTGATGAAAAAAATTTGCAATTCCTTTTGACGTGACAAGGTGAATTATTGAGCATTGGTAGAAAAAAGAAAATACATTTCGTTTTAAGTTTTAATTGGATAATTTACCTTTAAAAGAGTGTGTAATCAAGATAAAGCGGCCATTCCTGGCATTCTTTGCTCTGTGCTATGTCTAAAGCCTGGCTATGGGCACATTTCTCTGATAAGACTTAATAAATAACTATCTGCAAGCTAAAAAGATGGAAGGTCCTATTCTTTACGGCGCCTGGCAAAAGGTATTAAAATTCCCTCATCAGGGGAATAATAATTAAGGCACGAAACCTGACACTGGGGAAGGATGAGGAAGATGGAATTCCCTTCAGTCCCAGTAAAGAATATAGCAATCTATATATGCATGCCCAAGCAAAAGAGGTGTGAAGTTAATATTTGACCAAAAAACAGGTAAGAGCAGCAATACAAAAGCTGCACTTTCAGTCTTTTCCAGGACTCTTAGGTTGTCTCACCCTGAAGCAGCTCAGATCTCAAAATCAGCTTCCCCATTTGGAAACTCCTTTGTGGCCAAAGGAATTCTCTGCCATGCGCCATCTTAAGCAAGGTTTTGTATCAGTTCAATCAGAAAAGCAGGTTTGTTCTCTCACACTGTACAGATGTAGAGCTGAGCCCTCTCTCAGGTGCAGGAAAAAAATCCTACATGTTTCAAAAATGTGAACTTTTTAAAAAAAATTTATACCAGTGGGAAAAGTGAGGTGAAAGTCAAAAGTCTTTTTTTCCTCAAATCAGGAGAAATCGACACTTTTTTTTAGGAAATCTCATCAATGCTAAAATCTCATCAGTGCTAAAAGCCCCAAAAATATCCTTTTTTATAACTCCTTCTTAAACAGGCAAATTCTTCTGCCAGTGACTAGTGAAGGATCCAAAAATGCCACGGAGTGAAGACTCATGGGCTACATCCCAGACACACCTGAAAATGGGTAAAAAGCTGTGATTGTGACTCAATGCTCTTATTCCTCTTGACACAAATGTCAAATGTCCAGTAAGGTGAGAAACTCCTCTCTGAGGTGAGCAGTGCAGGCAGCCTGGTTTGGAAAGCTGGGTTCACTTCTGTAGCCACCCAGACTCCAAGAAAAGGACATCAAGGACCTTTCGTTGCCACTTCAGGCTCAGTCTCGTGGCTTCCAGGTAGTCAGCAAATGCCTCTTGCAGCCCACGCGGCCACTTTGCTTTTCTTGAGATCACAATAAGACAGGGTCGGGTTGTGAGAAAATAAAAGACTTTTTCATTCTTTTTTTCTTCTTCTAACACACTTCTCAGAGAGCATTTTCTTGGTTACAGGGATGCTTTCATTTCCAGCCACTTTGTGGAGGATGTTGGGAGACCAACCAGCCACACTGGTCAAAAGAAAAGAGACTGACTCTTGGAGACCGTGCTCTACCTGGGTGTTTAATTTGATTTGCCTAAACTAAAAGCTCGTTACCTTCAGTGCCTAATGTTGGAGAACCCCCTCATCCCACACACTCTGGCTAAGGAAGCAGATAAATGCCTTGGAAGCCTGGATTATTAAACCAAAGGTCAGAGAATAAAACAAATCAGTCGATTTTTCCTGCATCACTGGAGAAAGCCTCAGCGCTGCCTCCTGGCCTTAGCTCCACAGCCCAGCTCCGTGCACCTTTTATCCTTTTGCTCCCACTCCCTTCCCAATTAATCCAGGGCCAGTTGCCTTCAGCCAAGAGTTTTGTATGGGCATTTATGTTTTACTTGCCAGGACATCCAGCTCCAAGCATGCTGCCCACAAATATTTGTGCTGGCTCTGAGAAGAGCTTCGACCAGGATTATTCACTTTGAGTCTCATATATACCCTGCTCACAGCAGCAGCCAAGTCTGTCTCACTGACGAGAGCTGGCACTCCATTTGGGATAAACGCTCCCAAATTTACTTGCCACAGATACAATCCTTATTCTGAAAGACTCAGCTCTCAAAAGCGGAGAAACCATTTCAGAATAGGGAATAGCCCAATTTGCCAGTAAGAATCCTGCCTTCATCTGATGCCTTTGTGAGTTCTTAAGAGGCAGAAAGTCTGCATGAATTTGAAAAGGAATCAGGTAACTTTGCTTTTTTTTTTTTTCTTTCTGTTTTAGCAGGACCCTGCAGCTAGGTAAGCAAAACTTCTGCAGTTTATAGCCCAAAGCAGCTGAATGTCCTGTGTGGCAGAGCAATTCACCATTAATTCCTATTCCCAAATACTCTGCCTTCCCTCATCTGCCTAATTTTAGGCAGCCTCATTTTATGCAGAGTGACAGCCACTTAACAAGAAAGTAGAAAGTGTGGCAATTTTACTACTTAGATACCCAAACCCACGATCGTTTTCCTACCAGCCAGGGCTATAAACCTGCGAAACGTTCCCTCACTGCTCCCATCTTCCAAGCTAGAGGGTGTTCAAGGAGAGACATGCATCAGCCTCTGAAGGAAAGGGGTCAAGTGGCAGAGGAGGAAGATTAAGCCGTGATTTGCAGCCAGGGAAGCAGAAAGCACTGCCCCAAAGGTCTCACCTGAAGAGCTGACCCTCCTGAGCAGAGATCTATGCAGCCCTGCCAGCTCTAGTGATTCATGGCATGCTGCTTTTTGCTGGAGCAGCTCTCACAAGAGACAAGCAGAGGTTCTTGTAGAGCACTCGAGGCTGTTTGCCGGCATCTGGTGATGAAAAAGTGGGGGGCAGTGGAAGGACAGGATCAGTGTCAGGACAGGATGAGAGAAAGGGAGGATTGAGGGGAAGGGAGCTGCTGGTCCTCTTCAGCAGAGCACCCTGGAACTGTTCTGTCTGGAGATACAAGAAGTCAAATGGGAGAAATGGGAGACCTGCTAGGGCACGGGGAGAGGGGATGAACCAGGAGACAGCTGGAGGAATTCTGGGGCTGATGACAGGGGTAGGGAAGCAGGGTTAAAATTGAAAAAAGCTGCATTAACTATCTGGACAATTAATGGCAAGTCCGAGATCAAAAAATAATTAGTGCAATTAGTGCCTTATGCATCTATTTATGTAACTGCTCAGGAAAGGGGAAAATTATCCAGCCGTGTTTCTGGAGTGCTCTGAAGAGTCAAGGAATTGATTCTTTAATTAAAAAAAAAAAAAAAAGAATAGTTTAGGAGAGCAGACACAATATCTGCATGATGCAGAGTCTTTGCTGGGTTAAGGATCTCCAGCAGTTATTAAGGTGCTGTATGCTGCAAATAATTTTGTACATGTAAACATCTTTCCTGATTACATCGATCTCCACAGGCTGAGTTTATACTCTTACATCCTCTCCAGTCTCCTAAATTTACTTTCAAATCTTCTGACTATTACTATTACTATTTTTAATCCTCTGGTTTGCAAAACAGAGTATATGTGAATTAGGGCAGATCTGATGCCCTGATGAAAGCAATGGATTGGAGAAGAAAGGAGAGACACTGCAAACAGGTCTGAGAGTTTATATTGCATGGAGAAGGTCAGTCAAGTCCATCAGGCAAATAAAGAAACAAACCCCAAATTCTCCTCTTTCTGCTCAGCCAAATCTCAGCAGGAACTGCAGTCACGCACACGAAATCAGAGCCATATCCTACACACTTGGTTTTTGCCTGCAAGCTGCATGAAGGGAGGCACCTTTAATAGATTGTGCTACATCTGGAAAAGCCATTTGAATTCTGTAATCAGCACACACACAGTGAGAGCTAACTGTACGTGTTTGTGTGTACACAGCTCTGGAAGAGGGAGTTTAATGGACTGCATCTACTGCAACTGCAACACAAGTTTCATTTCGTCAGTGTTGTGCCACGTGATGCTGTGATGCAGCTTCCAACACCACAGCACGCTCTTCCTCCTATAAAAGATTCTCTTCCCTCCTTTTTTTTCACGGAACTGTGGAATGGTTTGGGTTGGAAGGGACATTAAATATCACCTGGTTCCAGCGCCCCTGTCATGGGCAGGGACACCTTCCACTATCCCAGGCTGCTCAAAACCCCATCCAACCTGGCCTTGGACACTTCCAGGGATGGGGCAGCCACAGCTTCTCTGGGCACCCTGTGCCAGGGCCTCAGCACCCACACAGGGAAGAATTTCTTTCTAATATCCAATTTAAACCTACTCTCTTTCCGTTTGAAGCCACTCTCCCTTGTTCTGTCACTACATGCCCCTCTCACAAGTTCCTTTTCTCTCTCCTCTTGGGTTCATGGACCTTGGCCAAGTGGAACTGGAGGGTAAAAGAAAAGAAAAAAGAAAAAACTACACAAACATCTGTTTTGGTTTAACTCCAGCCAGCAACTAACCTCCCACAGCGTCTCATTCACTCCTTACCTGCTGGTGTGGTGGGGTGAGGTGAGAAGCAGGAAAGGCCTTGACTCTGTAAGAACTGCTCAGCAGTAACTAAAAAATCCCTGGATTATCAACATTGCTTTCATTACAAATCCAAAACACAGCCTTACACTGGCTACTGTGAAGAAAATTATCTGCATGCCAGCCAAAACCAGCACAGCTTCCTACTCCAGCTTCACTTTAAAAACAAATAACCACCACCCCCAACAACAAGAAAACAGCAAAAACCAGAAAAATAACAACACCTGCAGAACCACAGAGTGCCCTCTTTCACTGTGGGCCGTCTTTTTTGTGTTATCTCCACACCATTCTCTGCCACCTGAAACCAGCACAAGCAAAGCTTTATGCGATCAATACACATCCTACTGCCATTAATCACCGACAGAAACGGAAAAACACGAAGTAATCCTGAGAAAAACGTGTCCAGCTATAAAAAAAGGATGGAAGAAAGGGTGAGGATAGATGAGGGGAAAAAATGGAAAGGCTGGGACAAAGAAGGATCTGCAACAATTTAAAATAAACTCACAGTCCATCCTGCAGCTCTTGAGTATCATTCGAGGTCCCCAGGGATCGAAGACTTCTTTCCAGAGAGGTCACTGTCAACAGCAGAGAAAGAAAAGATAAAGAAGCAGCACACCTTTTCAGAGAGAAAAAAAATACTGCATCTTAGTTCAGTTGTTTGTCTTTTAATTTAATTTTTTTTTTTTTTAAATACAATGAAGTATTTGAACAAGTAACCTGTGAGAGAAAGGGGACAACATCTACTGATAGCCATTGCCATGAACGATAAATTGGGTCCTTTGAAAGCATAAATGGTGAACCCATGTAAAACATTCCATGACATGATGGAATGTGACCCCTTGTCAGGAAAACCTCATTTCCATGGGCCTTGCACAGATCTCTGACTCCTCCAGCCTCGAGGTGACACAGAACTGTGCACGGAGCATCTGCAGCTGGAAACGTGCCCCTGATGAAGAGGCAAGAAATTGCATAACAACTATTTATTGCTATGAATAATAATTAAGAGGCAGAACACTGATGTCTACTCTGATATCTTCCATCTTCTTGTTCAAGACTTTAACAGTCAAAATGTTGTCTCTCTTTTGGCTCAGATAAAATGGAGCTGTGATCATCTCCTGCGTTTGTGCTCGACAACTTCTTGGGCTTTTCCATCAGGAGAAGAGAATACTCTACCTTAAAAGCAGCTGGAAGGTGGAAACATGGTTTGCTTTGTAATTTGCAATGACTTCAGATTTAAAAAAAAAAAAGTATGTGTACATAAAAGCAGAAATCTAGCAGTACTGTTGTCTTTTTCCATCCTTGAATGTCACTGTCTTAAATTCACTTTCAAATTAACAACAGGTCACTACTTTTGGACTTAGCACAGTGAGCAAGAAAAGCACTTCAAGATTTCCCACAATGGAACATGTTAAATAAATTACATTCTTGATATTTGCATGTGGGATTTCTCTCAGGACGTTTCCAATTGTAAAAGCCCATAACCCGTTATCAGTCACGCTTCAATATTTAAGGATAGAAAGAAGAACAGATTAGAAACATGGCTCAATTATTTCTGCAGAAATTTAAGAAATTCTCTGTTTTAATGACTCTGCAGACTTGGACTTGGCCTGTAATTTTGAACGAGTCACTTAATTATATTTCCACTGACAGACAAAATCCTCTCTTCTCTTTTGGGTTCTGCTGGCTCGACACCAAAAGTCACTAAACAGCACAAAAAGTAACTAATGTGCCTGAACTACATGAATATTCAAAAAAACCTTGAATACCACCATATATTTCCACCAATGCTAGTTCTCAATAACGGTTTTTACTGCCAGAGTTCGGAGATTCAGAAAGATAAAGCCTCAAGGAATTGTCTATAACCGAGCTAATAATTACTCTGCTGGAAGCACAATGTTTTAAAGAATAAATTGGAAGTTTTCACTAATAACCATTTGCTTCTGGAGAAGGACAGCACTAACTCTGCAGAGATCTCATGGATATTATAATTCCCCCTTTCCCTCTCCACAATAATAACAAATCAATTTGCCATGGAATCCACATGCTGTCCAGTTCAAATACAAAATCTTGCATCAACTAAAAATACTTTTGGACTCATCAACCCTTTGGAACAAAGCCAAGTGTGGTCCTTGGAGAACGGACAGCAAGCCAAGGTGAAGAAAAGACTCATGAGGACATTGAATTTGTAAGAACAGGTTAATGTCATATGTGCAACTCCAGAACAAAACCAGCAGCTACGGCATCCATGAACCTTTCTAATCCGACCTGCAAAAATCAGGACAATTCCAAGTGAGTTTTGCTGCTGCATGCTTTGGAGAAGATTGGAGTGGGAAGCAGTTTTCCTACTGTACAAAACAGTTCAAGAGTTTACACTCATGCCATTGTACACTGAGGCAAATCCAGGAGCTGTCAGATTTGTTCAGTATTTTGGAAAACCTAAAAAAGGTGAAAAGAATCTGAGACATAAATGCAAGAGGTGAGGAAAGCGTTTTGTCAGTCAGATGAGAAAGTGACCTGGGATTAAGTCCTTATCCAATAATTTTACCTAACATTCCAGTTCAAACATAGTATTTAGACAACTACATAAATGTCAGTTATCTCAAAATGACGAGTTATGCACTCTGGAGGAGCCAGAGGTTACCACTAGATATAGCTCTCATCTGGAAAATAGCAGGACTAAGACTCCAACCTGAGTCTCCTGAATCCCAGGAAAGCCAAAAGTATCCTGGGCTGCATCAAAAAAGGAGAGGCCAGAAGCTCAATGGAGCTGATTCTCCCCCTCTACTCTCCTCCCATGAGACCCCCACCCGGGCTGCATCCAGCTCTGGGACCCCCAACACAAGAAGGATGTTGACCTGTTGGTGCAAATCCAGAGGTGGCCACAGAGATGGTCACAGGGCTGGAACCCCTCTGCCCTGGAGCCAGGCTGGGACAGCTGGGGTTGTTCAGCCTGGAGAAGAGAAGGCTCCAGAGAGAACTTCCAGTGCCTAAAGGGGCCCCAAGAGAGCTGGAGAGGAACTTTGGACAAGGGCATGAAGTGATAGGACAAGGGGGAGAGGATTTACACTGATGGACGACAGGTTCAGACTGGATATTAGGAAGAAATTCTTCCCTTTGAGGGTGGTGAGGCCCTGGCACAGGTTGCCCAGAGAAGCTGTGGCTGCCCCATCCCTGGAAGTGTCCAAGGCCAGGTTGGATGGGGCTTGGAGCAACCTGGGATAGTGGGAGGTGTCCCTGCCCGTGGCAGGGGATTGGAACCAAGTGATCTTCAAGGTTCTTTCCAACCCAAGCCATTCTCTGATTCTGTAATTAAATCTGAGCTACTCTGGGCTAAATCTAACTTGCTTTGACCAAGAATGAACTTATCAAAATCTGTGCAGTTCTTGTGCTGGCTGTGGAACATCCCTCTCCAGGTAACAGTTCTGATAATGTGAGCAGTAATTTGACCAGAGGAGCAAAACATCAAGCTCTGCTGGAGGGATGTGTGAAGCCATTCTTAAAACAGGAATCTTACTTTAAAAGCCTTATAGTTTTTGTTATTAAAAGGCACACTCGAGTCCTCCAGGATGAGACACACTCACAGGGCGTCAGTGATGTTGGAGCTGCACTGATTTACTGAGCTGAGAGCTTGGCCCCAGCTGTCTGTGCCATTGCAATCCTTAAATCAGTGGGGGATAAGAAACCATCCTGAGATGTCCATGGAGACTCTATCACACCTGAGGGATCTGGAAAAATCCTTTCCTCAGCCTTTAAGATCAAGGTAATGGGACTGCACATGGCACCAACCTGTTATGGGCAGTCATTAATGAGTGAGGAGAAGGAATTAAAGAGGCAAGAGACCCATTAGAGAGTTCAGGTTCTCCATCTGGCCAGCACAGGTCTGATTCCTCCAGTATATTCTCCACTGATCAGACAAGATGCACCAGAGCAACCCCATTTAGGAGTGTTATTTATTGTACTTATTTACAAAACGCTTACTAAGAGGCAGCTAAAAGTTGTACATGAAAAAATGCAAAACCTTGATAAAAATATGTAGATTAAAAAGACATAAATGAGACAAATTCAGGCAGTATTTGAACTTCTTTTTGTGTCCTGATAGGAAAATCAACTAAATTAAAAAAACATAGAAGCTGCAAAAGTGAAGGCAGCACTAAGTGACACCTTGGAAGGTGTCCCTGCCTGTGGCACGGGGTCAGAACAAGATGACCTTTAAGGTCCCTTCCAACCCAAACCATGCTATGACTCTATGATTCTCTGAACCTTCCCCATTTTCAACAGGGACAGCCCCAAAAGATTAAGAGAGAGAAAGCAGATGCAAAGATTAGGAAAAATCTCCTTCCACCCCTTCACACTTCTATAAGAGATGGCACCAAACAAAGTCTATGAGCTCAAGACCTGGCAGGAGAGGGATCCAGTAGCACATAAACAGAGCCAGCTGTCCTGGCTAAGATTTTTATTCAACAAATAAGGAAGATTTCCATTTTCACGGCAGAAAAAGGGAGTAGGAAGCATTTATAGGTGAGAACAGTCACAATCAACTCAGAGCTATAAACTCCCCCTTGGTCAGGAAGCAAGTCCTGAAGCGACCAAGAAGAATGTAAATCACCCCAAAGGCTCAGAACTCTGTAAAAAGAATAAGGACAGCAAAGAGGGACGAAGAACACAGTGTTTATTACTTCTGCAGTGTTACTCAATAAAATTCAATGGTGCTTTAAAATCCAGGTACAAAGTTGACTTCTTGTTTCATTAAAAATAGTCATTCCCCAAAGACATAAAAAGTATTGCTGAGATTGGCCACCACCAGGGATTTTTAGAACCTAAACAACAAAAGCATAACATGGCCAACTCCTGACAGCTTGGAACAGCCTGGCCAGGGAAGGAGTGAAGTCACAATTCCTGGGAGTGTTCAAAAATAAATCGACAAGGCACTTCACAAAGTGTAGTGGCCTTGGTGGCATTCAGTCAAAGCCTGGACTTGGAGATCTTGGAGATCTTTTCCACCCTTAATGATTCTATGACTCCATGATTCTATGATCTTTAGCACCCCAAAAGGGAGAATAACATTTCAGGTGCACGGTTTGATCTCCAAACACAACAGGGAACCTGAAAAACCCCAGAGAGGCTGCAGAAAGCCAGGAAAAGGAGGGAAAGAGGAGCTGTGACGGGATTTATGAATTTGTAGGATGTTCAACACACCATGCCCAGCACAAGAGGAGTAACCCCATCATCTGGTGAGCATCTGGAATGTAGCTGCTCGCCCCTCGCTCAGCCACTTTCATGGTGCCACATAAACAACAGCACTGACTTATTCCCCATCCTCCAAGTCAGAGCTTCCTGAGTTTCCTGAAGAGACTTTATGGTACAGAAAGAATCATGGGCATTCTTCCCCATTTTCTAACCCTCAAAAGTTCTTTGCCTAAAGTGGATTAGCTCTGCCAGATCTTAGCAATACAGTCAGCAGCCTTCTCCTGAAAAGCTTTACCCACTTTTTTGGGGAAAGACTGTAAAAAATAAACTGAATGAAACTGGTTTTATCAGACAAAAAATAATACGGGTAGTGAACAGAGCAACAACAGTAGAGTATCTTATGGGTATTTCTTCAACCTGAAAGCACTTTAAAAAGCTTTATAGATTCATAGATTCATAGATTTTAAAAGCCAGGGAGAGCAATTCTGATTATCCAATCTGATTTCCTCCCATAAAATTTTGTCCCATCACTCCCACACCAAGACTGTAGACTGCAGCTGGACTGAAGTGTATCTTGTAAAAAGACATTTGAATCTTGATTTAAAGGTTCGTGGCAAAGCCAAATCCATCGAGCCCCCTCCATAAGCAGTTCTAATGGCTGGTTATCCTCATGAAGCAGGATTGAATTTGTGTAGCTTTAACTCCTATCTCCTGATCTCCTTCTGTGTGAGAACGACAGATTAATGAGCCCCTTGCTATCTGTTTGATGTCTTTCTTCCTAGAGAGGTACTTACACACCACGATCGAGTCCTCTTAGATGTCTCAAGCAGAAATTTGGATGGCACGAATTTTAAAGTCTGATTTTCAGATGTCAAACAGTTTTGGCTTTTCTCTGCACCCTCTCCATTTTTTGCAAAATAGTTTTAAGTATGGGCATTGTCATTACCTGCTTCACAGAGCACTCAGTTCAGGCAACTCTTAAGAGAAAACACATCATCACCATCTCAAGAGGAGGAATAACAACAACAGAGGTTGTCAAACACGAATTGAAGGGGTTAATGCAATTCTAACAAAGAGTGAAAACAGAAATTGGGTTGTGGCATTTCAAAAGAGATGTGCCATTCACCTTTAGGTTTTCTCAGCAGAAACTCCCCCATAGAAGGAGTTCTGATTAAAGCACAGAGACACCTCAAGTCAGCCCTAACCTGGCCAGTTTGGGCAGGAACAGCACACACAGACTCATGAGCAGGATGCACAACTTCAGTCTGAACCCTCATCTGGGAAGCAGAAGTGCTACTACCACTCATCACTGCCATCGTCAAATTAAAACTATTGGTGCTGAAGCAACCAAAATTGGTGCTCATGCAGGTATTTCTGGTGTTATGGTGTGGTTGTTCACCTGCCTGCAAGGCAAGGACCTGTGACCACGGCTGGGAGGTGCAAGCTCCCACAGTGGCCATAATCCCTTTTTTACACGGGATGTGTGTCACCAATACAAGGGTCACCAACCCCTTGTAGTCATGGAAAAGCTGGTGCTTGAGTTTTCCTGGCAGATGGAGCATCCACAGCTCATCAAAAGTAGAGACAACTTTGTTTTAGAAGTTTTTAATTCCATTCTTTAACAAGGATCCCCTGCTACAACAACTGGGGCTCTACCCCTGGGACACACTGGGGAATAATGACACAAATAAGGAGGCACTTAAATCCTTTCCCCATACCTAGGCCAGGCCTCTCTGTCACCCAAGACACAGAAAGAACAGACATAGAAGCTGTCCAGGTGCTTCTGAAGCAATTTCAAAGTCTATCATAGAAACATTTTAGATCCCTGTCTGACACTGGTGTATTTTAGAACTGGGGTTCCACGGCATTACCTTCCATTCAGCAATGTTAGTTTATATCCGTCTGCAAGATAAATTCCTCCAGCCTAACCCAACAAAACCGATGAGCCAGAGATTGTTTCAAAGGAAAGAACATTGCATTTCTAGGGGCTGGGGAGACATGGGCAGGAATAGCACCCCTGCCCAGCCTACAGAGTGAAGAACAGCAGAGTTTTGGTGCTGGTGTTTTGCTAAGGGAGACAGATGTTTTGCAAGCTCATGTGACAGCCTCTGAACACAGTAGTGCTGCAACACATTTGAAAACGAGCCTGGCTTGTTCCACCTTTCTGAGCTCTAACTCTCTATTGTAACAGATGACACAATTAAAAATAGAAAAAGGATGTGGTCTCAGCAAGGATTGGAATGTATCTGTGCCCGTTGGATGGAACATATGGTGGAATATTTTTGCATCTTATAAGGAGCTGTGTATTGGACATGTGCTGCTGCTCGTGAGATGCAGCAGCAGAAAAGCTGCATTAATATTTGCTCCCTGACAAGAGGAGCTGCCAGGGGCCGTGCCCACGCACAGGGATCGTCATCAGGGCAGCACAGAGCGCACCGGGAAACCTTTCATTTTACGCACCATTGGAGTTAATTCGGAAGACATTGGCTGAAGTCTCCTGAAAAAGTTCCTGCAGTTCACTGGGATCAACCTGGGTGGCTGTGAAGAGAAAAACAGAAAAAAAATTGTGTTAATACTGGACACCACCAATCACTCTGAAAGGGGGATGGTGCTTTGAAAGGGGGAGTGTGGGTTCCTCCTTGCTGCAGAAATTCAGCCCAGGTAGGGTGTTGTGATGCAGCCTTACGGAGTGCCTGGTCATGGAGCTTGCACTGGACAGACAAACCCAACACCACCAGGACAGTGAAGATGCTGCTGCAACACGGTGGGTGCAGCCCACACAGACTGACATGGCAATTGTAGCGATCATCAGCAATCGGAATAGAAACAATTCCACCTCATTTATGAAGTGGAAGTATCAGAACCACGACTGAATGAGAAACCACAATGCCAAGTCATGCTCAACCAGCATTTTCCAGAGCAGGAGGGCTCATGAGGAGGTACTCTCGATGGAAAAGGGAAGGAAGAAGTGAACAGAGGGCACCTGCCCCGTGGGGTCAAAGCTTTTGGGGCAGGAGGGAGGTGGGAGCTCAGATGGGACCTCCACACATTCCTCTCCTAACCCCCAAGAGAGGCTCCTCTTCTTATTCCTTCCTGACAGCTCAAGTGCAAGGGGCAATGAGTCAGTGCCAGGAATTTCTACTGCTGGTGCCCAGAAAAATTGTCACAACTTCATTCCCAAGGTCCCACTTTAGCCAAGGTACTCAAATCTGCCCTGCAAGGAGAACACTGAAGTGAGGGTTTGAGTATTTTGGGGTTTCAGGGTGGCAGGTGTAGGGGGAATTGTTTGGGGTGTTTCTTGCCTTTTTTTTGTTGTTGTATTTTGTTTGTTTGTCTGTCTTAGGTGGTTTTTTGCTTGTTTGCTTGCTTTGGTTTGTTTTGTGTTTTGTTTTTTAACTTCATTTCCTAACTTTAAAACCCCTGAAACGATTCCAACCTTCTCCACACTTTCATCATCCCCCAGAACGGAGTGATGTGATGTTGGAATGAGCTATACTAGAGAATCACAGAATCACTGAATGGTTTGGGTTGGAAGGCACCCTAAAGATCATCCAGTTCCAACCCCCTGCCATGAGCAGGGACACCTTCCACTAGCCCAGGGTGCTCCAAGCCCCACCCAACTTGGCCTTGAACACTTCCAGGGATGGGGCAGCCCCAGCTTCTCTGGGCAACCTGTGCCAGGGCCTCAGCAACCTCACAGGAAGGAATTTATTCCTAATATCCAATCTAAATCTACCTTCCTTCATCTTAACACCATTAATTCTGGCTGTATTAAGTCCATATTACAGAGAAAGGATACATCACGAAAATAAGATTTAAACAAGCATTTCAATTTTGACTGAGCACGTTCACCAGAAAAACACTCATCTGTAACTCAGTCTTTGGCACCACTTTTATGGCAGCAGCTTTCCAGCAGATTTTCCCATGGTTTTCAGCCCTATTCTGCCTCCCACCTGTGTCAGCTTTTGTAGGGGTCCCAGAAGCTGCTTTACCTGAAACTTTGGTCACATCCTGCAGCACCCCAGGGCTCCTCCACCCAACTCAGCCCCTGCTATCCCCCAGCTGTTCCTCTGAGGTGAAGCATCACACACTCAAACAGGAGCTGAGATCCATTTCTTCCAGGCAGCAGACTGGAACTCTGACCTGCTCTGCGTCCCTTAACCAGATTTCCCTAAGCTGCTAAAACACCCCACACCCAATCTGCACTTGCCAGAGCAGAAAGCCAGTGATGGAGCAAGGCAAAAATTAGGGAAATTGGGCAAAATGAGAAGCCTGCTGGATGCACTGCTCAGGTTAGGGCTGAGGATGCATCTCCCAGTGCTGGGGGAGCAGCTGCACACCCAGAGAGATGATTTTCCACTGCTTCTCACACTCACTGAGACGGTTCAGCCCTGTAGCAGCTGTAAATAATGCCATGGGTCAGCCTGTCAGGAGGACACAAATCCAGGGAATTGAATGGTGTTTAATCCAAATGCACAGGGCCTCATTGACAGAGATTTTCCCACTCTTCTCTTCCTGCAATTCCTCCTAAATCAACTGTTCCAGACGCTCCTTTCCTTTGCTTTAGAGATGAGGCTGCAGAAATTAGCGTGGGCTCCTCTTGTCCCCCAGGAATTTCACTTGCTACTCACAAGATCCAGCTCTCATTAAATCACTGGCAAAAGAGCAGCACAGGGTAAGATTTCCAGATCTTTAGAGATTCTGATGACCCCCATTTTAGGAGGTTTTTCTTGGTTTTCCAGGGTGCTAACATGTTCCAGAGAAAACTGATCTGCACATTTTGGGGTAGAACTCATTTTGGATGGGTGGGGTTTTTTGTAGAGGAGGTGGGGAGGTTTTATTTAACTTCATTATTTCTATTCTTTCCTTAGAAACACTGAATTTACCTCGACAGATTTTTAGCCCGGCTCAGTAATCCTGACTCCATATGCACTGAGGTACTGAACAAAGCCTCAGATGAACCATGAAGCAACCAAAGCAAGGGCTGGGAACTCCCTCAAGACCTCAGTTGTAATCACCCAGCTGGGAAGAGCATCGCATTAAATCCCCAAATAATCCAGACTGCAGACTTCGGTGTGTTCCCACGTGGGGACACTCCTGCACAGCATCCAGCAGGTACCTCTGAGGAGTCGTTTAAAATGCCCAAGTCACACCAAGACCGAAGATGAAATATCCCAAATGATGCAAAAGGCAGGAGAAGCACCAATTTCACTGCACGGACTGTGCACACCTGAGAAAGAAACACCGAGCAACACTGGGAGTCCAGAGTTGTTCCATGAAGTTAAAAACTGCCCAAACATTCAGGTGCCAATTTGGGAGATTTATTTATATTTATTGGTGAGAGACCAATTTTCTCACCCAATTCCCTAATGGGAAAGAGGCAAAATATAACAGGACAATGTGTGAGGACCATACTTTGAATACATGGAAATACTTCATTTTTTAAGCCTCCATATATTCATTGCAGTGAAGATTATTTATTCATTTAAATGGAAGAGGACTGTGAGGTTATAAACTCCCCCTCAAAGGCCTCTCAGTCCACACCTATCTAACAGCACCCACAATCACCCTCACACCTAAAAAAATGCAAATTAAATCTAAAGAAAACCCCAAAAAAGCAAATGAAACCTTTGTCCAAAATTTCCAAACAATTACTTTGAAAACGCAATTCTTGGAGAATGTTTTTTTCTGAGGAAACTGCACTGTATCTGGCTTGCAGTTTCCTACTCCTGGACTTTTATTTTGTGTCCCAGCATGCTGCCAGTTCTGGCTTTATTTTGTTTTTGTTTTGCAAAAGAAAAGAAAATAGTAACAAGGAGGCTGTTTTAACTACTCCAATTTCAAGCTTCAACACATCAAGCCGAGATGTTGTAACAATTCATGGAGGATGCAGCAGTTCAAGCAGACAAGCAGAACAATTTAAAAACAGCAGCAGAAAGCAAAGCAAAACTGCATCTGTACTACCAAGCCAAGGAAGAAAAACCAAGACTGAGAAGTAAAGCGGATGTGAATTCTGATAAAAAATTAAACATCTTTGATTGCATCCAGTGAATACTTAAATATGAGGATTCCTCAAGAAGGAGTAGGAGGTTTCTGATATGCATTGAATGATGTTGTGCATTAAATACATGCCCCAACACTAACAGAGTTCAGGGCCACAGCTGAGCTGGCAAAAAATGACTTTTATTTACACCGTGGGTCCTCAGGGCTGTGAAGGGTTTGCAGTGGGTGTCACAGAATCTCTCACGAAAACGGTTTCTCCTTCACTTCCTTAACTGGGCATTTCCAAAAAAAACATTTTTATTGTTTCCATTTATTTTCCCCACTTATTTTTCCAGGAAAATCTCCTTGGATCCCAGGACAACTCAACTTCCTCTGCTATCAGTTCAGCCTTCTCCCTGCCTAGCACACAGTGATGCCCTGCTATATTTATTGCTGTTATATTTATTTTTACTCACAGAAATCATAGAATGTTTGGGGTTGGAAGGGACCTTAAATATCACCTGTTCCAGCCACCATGGGCAGGGACACCTTCCACCAGAGCAGGTCACTCAAAACCCCACCAATTCCTAAAGCAGCAGCAGCTAACAATGGCATTTCTGAGATTTGCCTATTAAATTTTTCTTTCCTTTGCCTGATAAACCCCACAGGCACCCAGGTAAGTGCAACAGATGGAAAAAAGAGCTTTTCAACACCTGCTCTGCCAAAGCAAAGTGTGTCAATGCTGTGAAAGGGACATTGAGGAACTCTGTGATTTGGGTGTGGAGTTTTACCCCAGAAATTGCTTCCTCTAGGCAAAAAAATCTGTGAGACTGCAGCAAGGTTAAATTCAGCCATGCAACATCACCTCACACCCATCTGCTATGCAGGGCTGGCATCTTAGACCTCTGTGTCACCTGTCAAACTCTGCATCAATGCAAAAAAAAAAAAAAAGGAGAAAAAAAAAAAGGAAAGAAAGGAAAAAAAGAAAAAAAAAGAAAAAGGAAAACGGAATCATGGAAACATTTAGGTTGGAAAAGATCTTTGAATCCAACCATTAACCCAGCACTGCCAAATCCTCCACTAAACCCTGTGCCTAAAGTGCCACATCCACACATCTTTCAAATACCTCCAGGGATGGTGACTCAGTCACTTCCCCTGACAGCCTTGTCCCCATGCCTGATGACCCTTTCAGTGAAGAAATTGTCCCCAGTATCCAATACAAACCTCAGCTGGTGGATCTTGAGGCCATTTCCTCTTTTTTCTACCGCTTCCTACTTGGGAGAAGTGACAGACCCCAGCCTGGCTGCAATCTCCTTTCAGGGAGTTGCAAGGAGCGGTTGAGAAGCTTAAAAATCCATGCAAGCCTTACACACGATTTTTGCAACCAGCGTAGCAGAGAACACTCAGAGTGCATCACTTTCCATGATTCGGTGCAGTTATAATCTTAAATTCATCACAATTCTGTGAGACACTCTGGATGAGGGATGTGGTGTCTGTTCTTGGAGCAAAATAGAACCCAGGGACACATGGGCTGCTTCCCCCAGTCCTGCTGGGGAGGGAGAAAATAGTTCTGCTGCACCTGGGCATCCCTGGGGCTCTCAGGTGCCGGGACAGTCGACAGCTCCAAGCACCACCACCAGCGGCTTTGGCAAGGAAGGAGAAATCCCAGCAGGATTTTCTTTCAGTTCCTCTTCAAGACAAGCCAAATACGATGCCTGACCAGGCCTGTAAGGTCTTGTCTGGAGTGATCTGGATGTAATTAATGTCCAAAGGGAATTGCTGGAGGCCCAGGACAACACACATGGTGAAGGAACCCACAGGAACGTCCTTTTGCTTAATGTTAATGAAAAGCGCCCGTGTTGGCCACGTTAATCTTCCTTTCCTATTAATTATTTCACACTAATTTGCAGCTCCTAATGGCTTTTCTGCAGCCAGGTGAAGTCAATTGCCTCCCTGAACTCAATTTTGCAGCAAACCCAAAATAACCTAAAAGTTGCAGAGAAGAAGAAGAAGCAGCAGTGATTAAAGTAACTCCAGTTAAAAAAAAAAGGGGAAACGAGGAAAAACAGAACAAAAATTTGATCTTTCTACTTATAATACTTAACGTGGCTGTAGCAAAGCAACTCAGCACCCCAAATTGTCATGGACTTATCCCCAAAGCACCACCAAAAATTGTATCTGTGATCTGTTAAAGAAAGTCACAGATTTCCTGCAGCCTCTCTCCTTTGAAAGCTTTAACTGAAGTTACAGCATGGTTTTTGCCGAAGAAACTCCCACAAAAAAGTTACTTGGGCTCCAAACTCCTCTTTTGTACCATGCAACAGCTGCAAGGAGTAAAAAGCAGGCAGGAAGCAGCCTTCTCACTCTGATTTCAAACCACCCACCCCAAAGCCTCAGTTCACCTCTACCAGTAAGGACAAAGCACCACCACACCCAGCCCTGTGGCTCAACCCTTTCACAGCTGAGTGGATCAGTCTCACCCATCCAGCACCTTGCTCCTTCTCCAGGACCACTGGAGCCACTGCAAAGCTTCAATTCCTCTCTTTTCATAGCATTATCCAAGAGAATAACTCCTTATTGAACACAGAGGTCCACAAAAGCCATGTGCCTCTGGCACTGGGAAATGAACTCAAGGGAGAGGAAGAGATTGATTTCTGGCTGCTGGCCAGAGAGGAAAAGCAATTGGCTCTGGAGAAAAATGGTAAATTCATGTCTTTATTTTAGTTTTTCCACAACGATTGACATAGAAATTAAAAGGTGGAAGAAAATGAAGGAAGCAGAGGAGGAAAAAGAGTAAAGACAAAGAAGAAGATTATGATGGGAATTAAAAAATGCTAAAGAAAACAGACAAGAGAGAATTGGTGGATGCACAGACACCTACACGCACCCTGGACAAGTCCTTTAGTACTCAACAGCTCCCCAGGGTGTTCCTCCCTCTGGATTCTCTGGTGTCTGATCCCATGTTTCACACAGCCTTTGGTCTCTTCCACTGCCAGAACACTGTTTTGGTCTTCCACTGCCTTCCCATTTCATATAAACCACAGGAACCTTGATTCTCCTCATCACCTCTGCTCTCCTGTTGAAACTGGTCAAGAAAAGCTTCAACAAACACCAGGACAGAAAAGATTGGCCCAGGGCATGTTTGAACAAAGTTTCTTTCCTCAAAACAAAGGGTTTAAAATAAAAAAGGAAATGGAAGAGAATGAAAGAAGCAGCATCATGTGTAATGTGAAGTTGCTCCTGGCGTGCAAGCTCGGGAGGTTTTTATTTCCTGCTGATGAAATTTGAGTGAAATAAGTGATAAAGGAAAATGTAAGCAAAAATCACACTCATCAGGCAACATGATTTTCATCAGTGTTGGAAAACGTGAGGCTGTTTCACATGGAAAAGCTCTGAGGCTCTTTGCTACAGATTTGTGAGGTGACTTTTTACAAAAGGCCTGGGTCTCCTCAGCAGGGCCACAGCACAAAGATGGGGCACCTGTGGGATTACAGGTGTAAAAATTGGGATGAAGCTGGTGTTTGCATCAATCCTCCCTCAAAGCCCTTCTCACACAGAGGGGTCAGTGTATTAAAGAACTCAATTCCCTACGGGTTAACTCAAGGTCTCTGTTTGCATTAACACTTATAAACTCTTGTTCTTTTTTTCCTTTTTTAATCATCTTCCTGATTTGTCCTACTTCTCCTACATACATTTTTTTTTCTGGTTTTAGAAAAAAATTCTTCTCAGCTGGAAGAACTGCTTTCATCCCACTCATCTAAAAGGGAGAGGTGTAAGGTAGTAAAGTACTTGCCCCAAGGGAAAACCAAGAATCACAGAATTTATTGAGTTGGAAGAGACCCATAAGATCATTGAAATCCAACTCCTGGCCCTGCATGGGACAATCCCAACAACTCAACCATGTGCCTGAGAACGTTGTCCAAAAGTTTCTTCACCTCAGACAGGCTTGGTGCTGGGACCACTTCCTTGGGGAGCCTGTTCCAGCACCCAACCACCCTCTGGATGAAGAACCTTTCCCTGATATCCAACCTAAACCTCCCCTGACACAACTTCAGGCCACTCCCTCAGGTCCTGTCACGGGTCACCAGAGAGAAAAGATCAGTGCCTGCCCCTCCACTTCAGCCTTGCCCTACATAGGGACACTGCTCCCACCTTACTTCCCCACTAGATACACTCTCAGAAGAATTATAGAAAAAATGAGAGTAAAAACAACGCCTCTACTTTCACAGAATAGATTTTTTTCTTTGAAAGTCCTACCACAGCTACAGCAAGTTGACCAGAGGAGACATAGATTTCAAAATCTCTAAACCAATTTAAGTTCAGGGCCTCAATTAAATGAGTGGATACGACCAAGGAGGTAAAGCAGGCAGGGAGAATCATTTTAGGTTGGTAAGAACCTCACACAGGGTCCCATTTTTGTCCTGGGCTCTCTGAAATGGTTTTCATTCATAGACCTTTTCCAAGCCTCTAAATTTATGCTTAATTAACACATTCCCAGAGAATCGACTGCAGTGCACGGTGTCCCCTGCACAAACACTCCTGGCAGAGCTTTTAAGTTTTAGCTGGAGCTCAGCACGACTCTTTCTTGGAAAAGCCTCTCAAATAAAATAAAGAAGAAGCTTTGAATATAGATACAATACATGTTTCTGAGAGAAATAATAAATACAGTGCCTATCCCAAGGAGACTTTAGGAAGCTGAGGAACAAGGCTATTCAGGCAAAAGTTTCCCATGTAGGTGATGTCCAGGGAAGTGGGACCAAAACTTTGCAGCTTGGTGGCACAGGAGGCATTTCAAGGGACAGTCCAGCCCTGGAGAATTGTCCCTTATGGAATACAAGAAGGTTAAGGGTGAGCATTAATTTGCAGTGAAAGTCAACTTCAGAAATTGAAGAAGGTAGAGAATTTAGAAACTCTCTCCTCCATAACGTAGCTGCACACAATTTCTACACTTCCATTTAAATCAGCCAAGAGACGATTTTTGTCCTAAGTCACTTGGAAGGAACATTAAACCCAGGAGTGCTTTGCCATATTCCCATCCTCCCCATGAGGGAAACTGCCCCATGCAATTCCAAACACAGCCCCAAGTCCTCAGCCACGAAAATGCAAACCTGTGTGTACCCAAGGAGTGGTTCCAAGAGAAAAGGAAACACTAGGAAATGTTAGGAATCATTAGAGATTGATGAGGCACCAGCACAGGTTGCCAAGAGAAGCTATGGAAGCATCAGCCATGGAAGTGCTCAAGGAAAAGTTGGATGGGACCCTGAGCAACCTGGTCTAGCAGAAGGTGTCCCTGCTCATGGCAGATGGGTTGGAAAGATGATTTTGAAGGTTCCATCCAACCCAAACCATTCTTTAGTTCTATGATTAATTATCTTTATACAGTGCAATCAAGAGTCAATCAGATTTGCTTTGCATTATTCCTGGTTAAGATGTTTTTTCATTTTGGTTTCCTTCTTTAGCGTATACGCCAATAACAAACTGCTGAAGAAGAAAGGAGAAGACTCTCTAGTGAAGAGCACCTCACCTGGTGTGTCCAGGACAGCACAGGCAGTGCCAGAGTCTGAGCTCATGTAGGAGTCTGGCCAAGGAGATCTGCAATTGTGTTAAAATCACAAAAATCACGGAATGGTCTGGGTTGGAAGGGACCATAAAGATCATCGAGTTCCAACCCTCTGCCATGGCCAGAGAAATGTGTTGACAACTCAGTGTTCAGCTTTGCCAAACCACTTTGGATCCATCTTCCTGAGAGTACATCTCCATCTTTCTCACAGCAGCAGTAGTCAAAAGCAGCCTCCCAAGCCCACCCATGTGGGTTATTATTCCACAATATTAATATTGCATATTAAGGAAATAAAAAGAAATATCCAAACTGTCCACCAAGAGAAGAAGCTGTTCCTAGAGCCAACCCTGAGACAAAGACTCTGCCCCACCATGCACTGACTCTTGGCCAAGCAGAGAGGCTCCTCCTCGGTGAGCATCACTTGTTCCATGCGCCCAGACACGAGCAATTAACAGCCCTGCCCAAACTAGCTCCAGTTCTGAAGGTGGATTTTGCAACTGAACGGCAAATCCATGACCAAAATCCTGGAAAGTCAGCACGTACAGTCTTGACAAAGAACAGAGAAATCTCAGACAGGATCAGAAACAGCACGAGAGAAATCTGTTGGCATCAGATGTCACCCCGAAGATGAGCTACACTCTGTAGTGAAAGGAAAGTGGTGAGATGAAGCGGAGATGCTGCTTCCAACTCACGATGGGGAGGAAAACACCCAACAAAACTCAAGAAAAAAAGTCCCAACCAACCAACAAACTTTGTTACATTACTACCCTAGCAGTTTATTTTTATTTATTATTAACAAGTTTCATGCTTTTGAAAGACCACTAGAAATATATCAGATTTTTTCACAGCAGGAGGTGACAGTTTGTGCTTCTAACTCTTCTCAAGCTTGTTAAAGATGTTAGAAAGCAACATCAGCCTTCAGTTCAAAACCTGATACTCTCTATATCTGCATTAATGCTGCCAGAAAAACCTGTTCTTGTCCTATGCTCCTGCTTAGGCAGCAGTGAAAAAACTAAAAGCATAAAAACAACCATCATGGAAAAAGGAAACACCAAACACACTGCCTTCTAATTTCTACAAGAAAAACAGCAGCTCTTGTTGATTTAGTCGAAGGAAATGTCAAAGACTCACAAGGCCGATACTAAATTAAAGAGCCCACCACTTCATGGGGACAACACAATGGCTAAAAGTGATTTGAAGGTCAGGCAAGGTTGGCAGCCCATGGGAAAGGAGCTGGTGGGATCCTCAGCCCTGTTCCACCTGCTCAAACCTCTACAAAATGAACAAAGTAATTCAGAGAACTCCCACTCTCACTACGGGAATCCACATGGGCTGCACTGCTCTTCTCCAGACAGGAGAATTATGGAGAATGTTGATTTTCCATGATGGTTAAATGCAAAACAGACTTCAGCTTTTAAGCAAGATTTTATGAAGAACAAATGCAGAGCAGAGCTGGGCAGTGGATTAAGAAGCTGCTAATTCTAGCAGTGTGGAAATTTTGGTTTTGGTTGGACAGTTTTACAATTAAGAGTTTTTCTCCATTTTTAAGCAACGGGGAGACAAACTTTAAAAGGTTTTGCATAATTTTGATGTGTTACCACGACACAGTTAAATCCCTTTTAAATGAAACAAATAACTTTGGTGTTTTTTTTTTTTTTTCTTTTTAATTATTTTTCTGGTAGTGGATTAGGATAGAGTTAAAAGAACAATTCATTTTTGATTGAAATAAATCAATGTACTGGAAAATACCAATTAATTTGTGACATTTCCCTATCAAATCCTATTGCTTGTTGCTTTCCAAGATGGAAAGTCTAATCATTTTCCCTCCTTCATGCTCCAAAGCAGTGGCAGAAGCAAGCATTAAGGCAGTGTCTGCCTGTATTTTTAAAAGAATACCCAAGTCATTAAAAAAAAAAAAAAAGGCAATTTATGGATTTATGGCAATCTGACAGTTTGTTTCATTTTTTAATATTGATGCTGTATGAGGGTATAAATAAAACCTGAGAGAAAAGCAAGTTTTGTTTGTACTGCCATATTCCTGGGATAGTCTGCAGTCCTGTGCTAATGCAAACACAAACAACAGCACCAACAGGATGTGAAAATGTAAAGGAATTGACTGGAAAAGCAGAGTGGAAATGATTAATCTTACACTTACTGCCCGAGCTGTTGGGAGTGTAATGTGAAAACAGCCAGCAAAAAAGAATCCAAATATTTTTGAAACGCCGTTATTTAAAAATTTATTGGTGATATAAATCACAAAATACTGTTTTTATTTTTAAACTAGCACTTAATCAGCCTCTCTTCTGGCCTTATTAATGAACTCAGCACTAATTGCCTTAGAAAATATCTTTCTAAAGACTCAGGCTATTAATGACAAAATGGAGATGATTTTTTTTGCTCTGATTAAGTCCATGTGATGCAAGGCAGTGGTATCAAAAAAATCAGCCCTGTGAACAAAAGAAAGAAACCTTAAAAATATTACCTTTCCTCAGCTCTCCAGTTGAACAAACACATCCATGGGGATGGGACACCGTGGCTGCCCCATCCCTGGAAGTGTCCAAGGTCAGGCTGGACGGGGCTTGGAGCAACCTGGGATGGTGGAAGGTGTCCCTGCCCATGGCAGGGGGTTGGAGCTGGATGAGCTTTGAGGTCCTTTCCAACCCAAACCATTCCAGGTAAATGGGTATTTCTAAATTCCCTGTAAATGTGATGCTGGATCCTCAAGCTCGTCCCAGAGTCAAAATTTGTTGCAGCACAAAGCTGAAGAAGTTTGAGTGAAGAAAATTCTTCCCATTTCCTTCCTCTTCACAACTTCCTTCATGACTAAAATTTCAGGCCGTTTCAAGGACGCAGAAGACAAATTGCTCCCAGAGTAAGTAAAAACAAAAATCTCAGAGAGACCTTGCAGTGAGACCTGCATGAAGAGTTTTCACAAACTGAAAGCCCCGGAGAGATGAAGTGAGGTCTGGGATGACAGGACAGCAGAAATGACTGAAACACAGACAAAGTGGATGCAATGGAAAATGGCAATGGAGCAACACAACAGCTGGAATCCATCTATGGGAGAAGGAGTTTTGTGCATGGGTAGTACTGCAAATGCTGGAGTAGATTTCCCAACTCAGAGTAAGAGTTCCAACTGATGCACCCTCCTCTTCTGGAGAGCTTCAATTCTCCAGCAAAAAAAACCCAAAAAAACAAGAGCAAGGTCATTTATTAGACATCCTAAAAAGAAACGAAAAAGGGTAATACACCCCTTGCCATTTATTGGTAATCTTTATCTACAAGTTTAAATAAGAAAACTATACTGCTAATTTATGCATAATACTTTATATACCTTCTCAGCATTTACTGAATGGAGGAAGGAAAATTACTTTTGTTTGCTTAAGATTAACCATAATAGAAACCATCTGGCTCCAGGAATCAGCTCTTTTGGAAGAAATCATAAAACCTATACAAGGTTTTATAATCCATATGTACCAGACCCCATACATTTTTCAGGAAGATGAAGTGCCATCTGCCAGAGCTTCTGGAATTCTCCTGGGTTTGTTTCTCTGGGACATTTTATGCAGATCTGCTCACCCACAGCTTATGGGATCTGCAGCTGGTCAGCACAGGTTGTAGCAATGGCCATAAAATGTTCCTTGTTACACTACTGCTGTAGTTATTCCCTGGAGAAGAAAAATTAGTAAGGAAGGCACAGGTTCAGCTGCCTCTCCCTGGGATTCACATGGACCAAATTTTGGGTTCTCCGACCCTGAGCAAGTTACTGGTGAGCCCTTGCATTGTTCATCACAGTGAAACGGTCGGGGGGGGAAACGTTATGGAATTAGTATTTTATTTTTGGTACAGAGAGGCACATTCACTCAGGAACAGACCCTCCCCATCTACCAAGGCAGGAGTAGAGGAGAACATCATCTTACTGCCATGTATGACATAGAAAAAAAAAAATTACTTTGCTGTTCCACAGGTGATTTCAGGCATAAACACTGAGTTGTGGAATGATTTGGGTTGGAGGGGATGATAAATATCATCTCCTTTCAACCCCTCGCCACGGGCAGGGATGCCTTCCACTAGACCAGGTTGCTCCAAGTCCTATCCAACCTGGCCTTGAACAGTTCCAGCAGCCACAGTTTCCCTGGGCAACCTGTTCCAGTGCCTTGGAACACTCACAGTAAAGAATTTCTTACTCATATCTAATCTAAAGCCGTCCTCCCTTGTCCTCTATGCACCCTTATCAAAAGTAAACTCACAGACCTGTTACTGTACAAGGAAACCTCTAACCTAGCACAGCAACACAGCCCTAAAAAGACAGAGCTAAAAAAAAAAATTAAAATAAAAGGGAAGTTCATTAGAAGTTTATGCAAAGCTACAGAAGAAATGTAGTTTTTCCATGTGTGATGTGATTTGGATGATGAACTTTACTCCCATACTTGCACAAAAAAAAAAAAAAAAGAAAAAGAAAAAGAAAAAGAAAAAGAAAAAGAAAAAGAAAAAAGAAAAAAAGGACTGTATTGGTGTCAGCATTTATTAGCCATTATTATATTACCCTCTGCACCTTTGTACAAGCAAGAATTTCTCTTCCTCATGGGCAAGCCAGCAGCATTTACACTGCACTGGGGCCCATCCCTCAGGTTTAGGAGGACTGATCCATCCTCAGGGTCAACTGAGCCTTCAGCTGCAAAACAAAAAGTGGCTTTTCACTGTTTAATTCAGCAGAATTTTTCTCTCTTTCTCATTCTCAGCATGAGTCATTAAATATCTGCGGACCAGATTTTGCTCTTCATCTTAATTGAAAAGACTCTATTATGTACTTGAACGCAGACTTTCTCCCTTTCTTTCAAAATAAAACTGAGACATGGCTTGAACTATTTATCTAAAAAAAAAAAAAGAAAATTCCACAGTACTGTGATACTGATGAATATAAGAAAGTGGAAGTGGCAGGAAACTGATGAAGAAAAGGCTGAATTAAATTTTTTAGACAACTGGTTTATTAGCTGAAGCATTCGGGTTTAGATCAACAGATACAAATGCCAAACCCAGTAAGCTGGTTTCAGATGAAAGTTGTATTTTCTTCCTCCCTTTACCATAGTTGAAGCAGCCCATTACAATCTTTCAAAGGGAAATATTTTGACATTTTGAACTGAAATACTGTGTGTTCTCAAAATTTGGCCACATTAGAAAAACACAACTAGCGAGGAAATTAGGAAAAAAAGAGTTTTTTTCCCAAATACTTCAGTCAGTTCAACTCTCCTTTCTTTTTTTTTTTTTTTCTTTCATTTGCAGATAACTTCTAAACATAATTGGCAGCCATAAGGAGGAAACACTTAAAAAGTAAGTAAAAATCATTTACATCACCCTTCTGAGTATCAGCATCACTGCTCATGCAAAGAGAAATGCATCAGTGCATGTACAAGACATAGCAAAGAGGCGAAACCAAAATACATCTGAAAGGTTTTGTCTCCAAGTGCAAAGCTCTGGTAGATGTGCAGCCTCCAGAGGAGTTAATCCTTTAGTCCCTTTGGAAAATGTCAAGGAATCCCAAAGTGAATAATCATTTAAGGGCCGAGGCAGTCATTCTATTAATAAATCAAAGAAATTTCATTTTGAACTATTTCATGTCCCTTTTCCTCCTGTAGCCTCTCTTCAAACATTCTTGCAAAGTGCTACAGGAATTTTCTGGCACTGATTCCATGACATGTGACAGAACCACAGAATCACAGAATCACAGAATCACAGAATCACAGAATGGTTTGGGTTGGAAGGGACCTTCAAGCTCATCCAGTTCCAATCCCCTGCCATGGGCAGGGACACCTTCCACTATCCCAGGTTGCTCCAAGTCTCATCCAACCTGGCCCTGGACACTTCCAGGGATGGGGAAGCCACAGCTCCTCTGAGCATGTTGCTGTAGCTGAGGTCAAAGAAAACCCTTCCCCACACCTATTCCCTATCAAATGCCTATAAAAGGGTTAACACCTGATTTCCAGCACACCTACAACCATTCCCTTCTGTGCACACCTCCATTAATAGTAAATCCAAACATGGACCAGGCTGTTGCCAGCAATGGCTCTCTGGATTGTTGCTGACGTTGGGATTGCTATAAGAAAATACAATGTTCTGGCAGAAGGAACAGCACTGCTGCCAAATCCCTGCTCCACCATGTTCTCTCATGCTGGTTTTGCATCCACCAGCATTAAATGGTGGGGACAAGAGGTGGGGACAGCCTCTGGCTGGGGCAGGGGACTCATTCACCCACGAACCAGTAGTGGCCACCTAATGGGGACCTGTCTTGGATGTGAGTCTGGGGATACCCCATCCCTGGAAGGTGTGAATGTCCCATTCCTGGAAGTGTTCACAGACAGCTGGATGGGGCTCTGAGCAACCTGGTCTAGTGGAAGGAATCCCTGTCCAAGGCAGGGGATTGGAGCGAGATGATCTTTAAAGTCTCTTCCAACCCAACCTATTCTATGATTCCTTTTACCTCTTTTTGCCTCCTTTTCCTTTTCTTCATTCCCTCACCCTGTCACTTGCTTTTCCCACCCACTGCTTTTGAAGTCAGCAGCAGCTGCTGCCATGCAGAGCTCACAAAGCAGCTCAGGGAGACTGAGATGTGTCACATTCTTCCCTGGGAAAAATTCCCTCCTTGTTGCTTCTTAGGAAGGGAAGGTTGAAACCAAGGGGTCCCCAAAACTGCCTCCATCTCTGTTGCCAGGATGGTGCACCCCCAGTGCCTGTGTTCATCTGCAGCAAACTTCATCCACCTGGCCCTTCTTGAGCAGAGATCTTGGACTTTATGAGTTCCAGAGGTTCCTCCCAACCTTCCATCATTCTACAGCTCCTCAACAGACCATTCCTCTTCTTCCTTAAAATAAGCAGTGACGAAAATCCAAGGAGCAGGAGTGCTATGATTTTCTAGTCAATGATTGGATTTGATGATCTCAGAGGTCTTTGCCAGCCTTGATGATCCTGTGATTCTTTTGTGGTCATATCCTGCCTTTCTTCCTTCCAGCTCTCTGTGCAGAGGGGACTGGCACTGGACAGCAAAACAATCTGCAGGAAATGGGCTACAGAGCTGCTCAGAAAGGTGAAATGGTGCTTCTCAGGGGCAACCACTGATCCTTAAGTGGTCAGAAGTTGCCTCCCACAGGCTTTCCATCATCTTGCAGCTCTCAGGTGTTATCCCTGCAGCAGCCCCACTGGGCAACCACAAGACAGATCATGTAGACCAGGTGGGACACATGGATCTACTGGGGAAGGAGACGCTTTGCAGGCCAACTTCTCCACTGCTGGTCAGCACTGGTGAACGAAGTCCAGGAGAGCACAGAGGAAAACACACTGGGTACGCAAAAGTCATGGTAGCCAATTCCTCCTGAAAACAGAAAATTATCTCCCGCTGGATTCAAAGAAAATACATCTTGAAGCTCCTGAAGGCTTGTCAGGAAGGTGGGGATCACCCCATAACACCCATTAGGTCCA
Source organism: Dicrurus megarhynchus (assembly GCA_013399195.1). Lineage (NCBI taxonomy): Eukaryota > Metazoa > Chordata > Aves > Passeriformes > Dicruridae > Dicrurus > Dicrurus megarhynchus. The sequence goes on from VXAD01012527.1 coordinate 389,917, forward strand.
ACAAGTTCACAGCCTAGTTGGAAAGTTCACTGGGTGATTTCCCCCCAAAAAAGGTGGAAACAGGAGTATGGCAGCCTCACTCATTTTCATATCCCACTCCCTGCACTTGCTAATTCCTCACTTGAGATGGTTTAACCTCTCCCAGAGATCTGAGGAGGTCAATCAGCACTTGTCCTCCAGTTCATTGTAGCCAGCAGCCCGAGCAGTCAGCAGCAGTTCCTTTGAGTGAGTTGATTTTATCAGAAATTCCTGCTGCCACCTCCGTGTGTGCACAAATGCCATCGAGGCTTCTATAATTAGAGCACACTGAGAGAGAAGCAATTTGTAAGGAGAATGACATCTCTAAAATGTGTCTTTCTCAGGAAGGTGCTGCCTGCGTGTCTGGGGGGAAAAGCTTCAATATTCAGGAGGAAATTCTCTGTACTGATGCCACTAGACATTAACTAGAAAACTAATTGGGTTTTTTTCTCAGTGTCTAACAGTCCCAAGTCATAAAAAAAGAAACAAAACCCCACATAGGCACACACAGGTGCAAACTTGCACACACCTCTCAGTCACCTGTGCTTAGTCAAAGACAAGATACACATAAAATAACCAAAATATCAGCCAACACGCTGAGCACTGTGACTGTGGATCTGTTTGCAGCGCAGAGGCACAAGACCTATGGGAACAAGCCTGGGGTAAATTTATACAGGCTGAGATCCATAACAGCAGAGCATGTGGTGCTTTGGACCATGCTGGTATTGATGTTGTTCCTGAGCAAGAGCATTTTGATCTACCAAGTCCCATGCCACTTCTGTTCCCAGATATTTAAATGAGGCAAGAGGAGCTTGCTGAGGAGTTGCATCCACCAGTTGCTACCGGGTACTGGGGTTTTTAGCCTGGAGAAAAGGGGGCTCAGGGGAGACCTCATTGCTCTCTACAACTGCCTGAAGGAAGGTGTGGTGGTGAGGTGGGGGTTGGACTCTTCTCCCAGGAAAATGGTGATAGAACAATGGGAAATGGCCTCAAGCATCACCAAAGGAGGTTCAGACCAGATATTACACATTCTTCACTGAAAGAGTGGTTAAGCATTGGAACAGGGCAGTGGTGGAGTCACCATGCCTGAAAGAGTTAAAAAAATGAGTCAACATAGCAATGGTGGTATTCAGTCACAGGTTAGACTTGATAATCTTTGAGGTCTTTTCCAACCTTATGGATTCCATGGTTCTATGATCCCCTGGAAACGTTCCCACCCACAGCCAACCCAAGGCTGTTTGCTGGTTTGGTGCAGCTAAAACGCCCTTGTACAACCCTGACTGGGGTCTCACCTGAGTCACGACAGCTCCTTCTGTGTCCCCTTCCCTCCCTGCAGACCCACAACAGGCACCCACGGCACCATGAAGCAGAACCACTCCGGTCTCTGGGCCACCACACGGGAGATTTGGGGTTATTTTTGCAAAACAGGAGGAGAACAAGACCTTACCAGACTGTGGGCCATGATCTGTGCAGGCTGAGGGCAAGAGCAGGGGAGTGGTCCCGAGTCCTGGTCCTGACCCTGCAACATCTGAAGCTCTCTCCCTTCTCCACTGGAATCCTGTCCCCTATTTCTATGGAGGCTGGAAAATCTCTGTGATCCTGCCTGGAAGACTGAGGGGAAACGGCAACTTGGGGTCCCGGTTGCAAGGATGATGCAAGGAGCTGAATATACATCCAGTAATACCGCAAGAAGTTCTTAGCACACAGGTAATTCAGAAAGACTGACAAAATAATCTCATGATCCCTTCCAGCTTTAAAATCCACGACTGCGAGAGCTGAAAGACATGCCAGAAAAAAATATATAATGCTATTTAACTGTTAATGCCAAGGCTAGACGTATTTTCACCCAAGATCATGGCTAAATAACAGGATTTCAAAACTTCCAGTAAAGTTTTGCGCCTATAGACTGTCTGAGTAGGTGGAAAACAACGCTTTTAAAAGGAGCATCTTCCAGCAGGAATGCGTCACTAAAAGCACTCTCTGCCTAAATGGGCTGGAACTACGTCTGGGGACTTCCATGGCATTGTCTTGAAATATTGTAAATATAAAAAATTTAAAAAAACAAGCTCCACAGACAAGGAGAGTTAAAATTCTTGTGCCGCCATTAAAAAGTTGGAGGCTTCCATCTCTCAAGCAGTTGTTGGCTTGTTTTAAGAACAAAGCTCAAAGGCCATTAGCAAGATTCATCTTGTTAATAATTCATTATCATTCTTTTCCTCTTTCATCAAAATGTAGATTTTTACTCAGAAGGTTGCAATATACAGAGTTTTTGAAGACTGTTTTTTTCTTACCCTGTTTCCCTATTGAAAGTACACTAAGATGGTACTTTGGGGCATGGTTTTGTGGTGGATTTGGCAGGGCTGGTTTTATGATTGGACTTGATGACCTCAAAGGTCTTTTCCAATCTTAACAAATCTATGATTCTATGATATTGGTCATTGGGTATGAATAGGTTGCCCAGAAAAGTCATGGCTGCCCCATCCCTGGAAGTGTTCAAGGCCAGGTTGGATGGGGCTTGCAGCAACCTGGGATAGTGGAAAGTGTCCCTTTCCATGGCAGGGGTTGGAACGGGATGATCTTTAAAATCCCTTCCAACCCAGGCCATTCTAGGATTCTATAATTCCAAAAAAATGCATTTGCTGCCTGTATGAAGGGTCCCACATTCCCTGGGTGCATTTTGGTAGCTCTAGAAAACAGCTTCTGGCAGCTGGTGAGCTCTAAGATACACAGTGACACAGAAGATCTCTGTAACCTCTGCTGGGATCTGAACCCAGGTGTAGGATCTTAGCTGTGCCAGTGTTGGACAACCTAAATACAGAGACACGGCACAGCCCACGCTCCAGCACATAAATATGTGTATCAGACACTGATCTTCTTAGAGAAAACCCATAAGGGTGCCCTAAAAAACCTGCAAATATTTCCTGTCCCTCGCTTAGCTCTTATCTGACTGCTCCACCTCTTCACCCATCTCATGGAGGGCAATTTTCTTGCAGACACCAGCTCACCTCAGACAGGGGATGGAGGACATAACTGAGCTGTGGGGAGCAGCACAAGGGAAATCTTCCCAAGTCTGGATGTTCACAGCAGAGGTGGGTCTGGAAGTCCTCCAGGTGAATGTCCCTTCAGGCTGGTCCGGACAGCCTTTGCCCTCTCTCAGGGGGTCAAAAGCTGCCCCTGTCCCTCTACCCAGCCAGAGCTGGCAGCACTGCCCTGAGCAGCATTCAATTAGGAGAGCTCCCTGTGAGCTGAGAGACAGCTGAAACACAGAGGGAGGAAGAAGCCAGCTCAAATAAATGGATAATTGCCATGTAATTCCCACGTATTAGATTTGGCAATACTCACATTACGGTTAAGTCAATAAAGCAACTTTGACTCGAGCCTGATTTGAGGACGGGACAGACCGATCAATCTGTCTGAGAGGCAGCTCGCAGCCCTGCCAGGGAGCCCTTGGGGTGGGGACAGAGGAAAGGCCACTGCCTGACTGCCACGTGTGGAGGGAAACGGTCCTTTGTGTGCCAAAATGAGTATTAAGCAACGATCCCATTCATGCTCTTCCTAAATTCGGCAGTTTCGTTCATGGACAGTGCAAACCCTTATTCCTACGCCTCAATTAGGCTGCACAGCAAAACCCAGCCACCTTGCTGGGAAGGTGTTGCTGTGCCAAGCCAGTCTGTCCATCATGTCCACATGAACACAGCTCAGGAGGCAAGTCCATGTAGGAAATTCACTGGCAGGCAACCGGCTCAAGAGAATGAGCTAATTAAAGTGGCAGCAGAGAGATGAAAACTTCCCAGTGCTGCCTCACAACTTGTCATTCCCACTTGGCTGCACATCAGTGAGGGAAGGATGTCCATGAAACAGTGGGAAACAGCAAAGGGTTGGGAGGGAACAGCCTTTGCAGATGTGTTTAGTCCAAATCAATACTAATAAATGTTTCCTGGCATCCGGCATCAATAGATCTAAAATAATTCATTTACAGGTGCAGCTCCCTTTCACTGAGACAAGTGAAGCCCTTGATTTTTTTTGGTGAGCTACAGTTTCCTTCAGGAGGGACAAAATCTGCCTCTATCACAACACAGAGTTGCTCATAAGAGAAGAAGGAAAGCAAGTGAGACCATGGGAATTTGAGTTCAGCAGAAAATGTGTCAAGACAGGAATGCCACCAATAATGCAATATTATTATTATTATTATTATTATTATTATTATTATTACTGCAACCAAAATGCATTTTTTTGCTTTACACGGCATCTATAAAATAGAATTCTGCGTTATGTACCATTGCTCTAGAGGTGTGCCAGGCATCCGCCCTACCCAATAGACACAATAATCTATGAAAAGCAGAAGAGGAAACCATGGCAAATTGGTTTGGGAGAGCACACAGCCAGGCATTGCACAGGCTCTCAGGCTCTATATTCTGATAAACCTGGAAATCCCTGGAGATATTGCCATTAGTTTCAGTGGATTTAACATCCAGAAGGCACGTTCAACAGCAGGATGCATCATAAGAGTATTCAGCCATACAGACTGAAACTTCACCAGTGTGAAGTAGGGACCCGTTCATTTCTCACTGATAAAAGGACAAACAAACAAACAAACCAACAAAAAAACCCTCACAACCAAAAAAACACACTAAAAGATATCAAAGATCCTCCTAAAACCAACCTAACACTTCATTTTATGAATATCAGAGCAAGTAAATTAAAGAAAATATCTAAATTCCTCTGTACGTTTGTTACCACTAGAATATTAGTGATGACTCTTCACCTTACAGTAGTTAGATAGATGTGAAGTGGCTGTGTACATACCCAGACACACATATTTATTATTTATAGATAATAAATAATATTATCTATTTATTAAAGCACATTATTTAGCATATTACTGTTTCAATGTAAATATTTTCCTGAGATGTCCTGCGAAGCAAGAACATTAAAAACACCTGCTATTATGTCTTTGCTAATACCTCCAAATTTCTCATGAAAATTCAAAGTGTGCTGTTAATGAAATTGTTGAGTTTTTAATGTACATGTCATTCTGATGAATGTAGAACATAATTTCCATAATGTCTTACATGTTTCATGCACTTCTAGGTATTATACCATCTTCTGAAAAACCCAGGGAAACAGATTATTAGCAGATTATTAGGAAGGAAAACAGAATTATGGAGCCATGTATGGTTACAGAGAATTTGCTTCAAGGTAAGAATCACTGCAAAAAACTTCCCAAGCGCTTGCTCACTTTTCCAGCCACTAGATTAATACTTTCCAATCCTTGCAATAATTTAATTAAAGTGATCAGAAGATGAGAAGTAATACTGCATCACTGAATCTAATTAAAGTTCAAGTTTATCCTCTAGAAATCAAGAAAAATATATATTTCTTCAAGGAATGACATTCATTTTATTCTGACAGTGGAGAGGATAAAAGTAAAAAAACCAATCTGTTTTGTTGATAACATCTCTCTCGTGTCTCTCCCTCTCCAAATGACAATTCTTGCCTGGCCAAATAATCAAATAATAAGCATTCTGCAAAGCTGATCTTCCTTTTCTGAGCTGTCTGAACCACTTTATCCCATCCCACCCCTGCCATTCTACGGCAAAACAGCAGTGCCTGTGTAAAAACGGCAACAAATAAACAAATGGAGGGGAGCCCTCTACCATGCTGGAGCCTGCCCAGAAGAGAATCATGGAATCACAGAATGCCCTGGGTTGGAAGGAACCTCCAGGATCATCTCCTCCAACTCCTGGCCCTGCACACAGAATCACAGAATCACAGAATCACCAGGTTGGAAGAGACCTTCAAGATCATGGAGTCCAACCCATGCCCCAACACCTCAACTAAACCACGGCACTGAGTGCCACATCCAATCTCTTTTTAAACACGTCCAGGGATGGTGATTCCACCACCTCCCCGGGTAGACCATTCCAATATTTTATCACTCTTTCTGTAAAAAACTTTTTCCTAATATCCAACCTATATTTTCCTTGGCGCAGCTTGAGACAGGACAGCCCCAGCAATCCCACCCTGTGCCTGAGCACCGTCCTTGAGCTCTGTCAGGCTGGTGCTGTGACCACTGCCCTGGGGAGCTGTTCCAGTGCCCAGCCACCCTCTGGGGGAATAATCTTTTCCTGATATCCAACCTAAACCTCCCCTGACACAGCTTCAGGCCATTCCCTCGGGTCCTGTCACTGGTCACCAGAGAGAAGAGATCAGTGCCTGCCTCTCCTCTGCCCCTCATGAGGTTGCTGAAGATCAGAATGAGGTCTCCCCTCAGTCTCCTCTTCAGGTGACCCCAGCCACCCCTCATATGGCTTCACCTCCAGACCCTTCCCCATCTTTGTAGCCCTCGTTTGGAACCCTCATGAGAGCCTTACACCCTTCTTATACTGTGAAATATTGTCTATTTATTAAAAACAACACGTGAACATGAGATGGTGCAAACGAGAAGATCTTTGAGGAAGGCTGAGACCACTCAGGTCTCTGATGAGAACTTAAATTCCACATTCATTGAACCACAGCCACTTTTCATTATGACATAATGAGGGATAAACACCAGAGCATTACTCAGCTCCCAGCTCTTAGAGCTCGAAGGACACTGAGTGGGTGGCAGAGAAAAGCTGAAAGCAAAGGGAATAATCAAACTCTGCAAGATGGCATTATTTGGAGCTGATCTTCTGTTCTGGCTTTGTCTAGAGGCCTTTTCCTGATAAATGATATCATCACACCACAATGCCACTCTCAGGCTCACCAAATGCAGATCAGCAGGGCCCAGCTTTAGTTCTCTTTGCTGAGCATCTCTCAGATGTTGATCCTCACCATGGTGAGGGCAGCTGTCCCCCTGCAGCCCATGGAAATACACGGAGGAGCAGAGATGCGCCTGCAGCCCATGGACAGTCCCACCCTGGCACAGGGGGAGGCCTGAAGGGGGCTGGACTGCAGGCTGGAGCAGGTTTGCTGGCAGGAATCGTGACCCCACGAGGGATCCTCGCTGCAGCAGCCTGTTCCTGAAGGACTGACCCTGTGGGATGGATCCAAGCTGGAGCAGTTCATGACAACTGCAGCCCATGGGAAGGACTCCTGTTGGAAACACTCACAAAGGACTGTCTTGCATGGGAGGTACCTCTTGCTGGAGCAGGGCAAGAGTGTGAGGAGTCCAATCCCTGAGGAGGAAGGAGCAGCGGAGACAACCTGTGATGACCGGACCATGAGCCCCATTCCCTGTGCCCCTGCACCACCGGAGGGGAGGAGGTAATAAAACACTGAGTGAAACTGAACCCAGGAAGAAGGGAGGGGTGGGGGGAAGGTGTTTTAAGACTTGTTTTTATTTCCCATGACCCTAACCCAACTTTTGATTGGCGATGTTAAATTCATTTTCCCTAAGTTGAGACTATTTTGCCCATGACAGTAAATCTCTCCTTGCCCTTACATCAAACCAAGAGCCTTTAAGATATTTTTCTCTCCCCTTTCCAGCTGAAGAGGGGAGTGAGAAAGATTTGGTGGGGGCCTGGTACCCAGCCAATGTCAACCCACCACAGCCAGTACCCACTCCAGTACCTTTATGGGCTGTGCTTAATGCAATGGAAAGTGCTGTGGAACATTAAATTTCCACCTCGAGAGCAGACAGCTCTGCAGGACTGAAGCTGCTGCTGCTGCTGCCTGCTGAAAGGGATGTGCTGGAGCCAGCTCACCCCTGCTGAATTCCTCAGACACAGACAGGATATTTTCTTCCTGACGAGGTCCCTCAGAGGGACCTGCACCTGACACACAAAGGTGAACTTGGCTGCTGCAACGCTGGATCCAAAGAACAAATATTAATATTAAATACATATCTATCTAAGAGAAAAGTAGACAAGGTGAAGATCCTGCTGCCACAAGGGAATAAATGCAGTAACAACAAGGGAAGGTTTATTTTTCTCTATCAATATTAAAGAATTTAAAAGCGATTAAATTGATTAATTAAATGCTTAAAATCACCAAGGCAGACAGAATCACGGCCTCATCTTTATCCGTGCGTCTATGTTTTTAGCCATAAATTAAAATTCAGAAACTTTTAAACAAAAAGAGGAGAGACTTAGATTAGATTTTAGGAAGAAATTGAATTTACTGTGAGGGTGGTGAGGCCCTGGCACAGGCTGCCCAGAGAAGCTGTGGCTGCCCCATCCCTGGAAGTGTCCAAGACCAGGTTGGACGGGGCTTGGAGCAACCTGGGATGGTGGAAGGTGTCCCTGCCCATGGCAAGGGGTTGGAACGAGGTGAGCTTGAAGGTCCCTTCCAACCCAAACCATTCTATGATGCTACCATCATCCCAGGACTATGAGAGCAGCCTTTCCACATCAGATTCTGCCCAAAACCTTTCCAGAAATTCCTCCCTTTAAAGAAGATGCCATTCCCCAAACAACAAAACCCACGGAGGCTGCCAGGGTGGCTTATCAGAAAATGCAAGACTTATAATTGCAGGAATGATAACAAAAAGTAGGTGGAAGTTCTAATCTTAAAACATCCGTGTCTGAAAAACAAAATGTATTTCCAAACCTCACTTTCCAATATACCTCAGAATTGTGAGGAAGGCAATAATTATCCCTAATTTACCGAGGGAACTGCAGCAGAGAGAATTAAAGGCTCTGACTCACAGGCACTAAAGCAAACAGTGGCAGGAGCACACGCTGGTTTACACCCTAGGCAGATGGGTGATGCCAGTCACTGCCAAAAATATTAATATAAACTCCTTTTTATTGGTCCTTTAGGATAACCCAGGTGAGAGTGTTCGCTTGGGAGAGAGCCACCTCCAGACCTGAGCTGGACTCCACGTACGAAAACAGGGCAAAATTTCTCTGAGGTCAATCTGAGCCCAAAATGACATCATTTGGGAGTCATTCAATTAATTATGGAGCACGGCAGTGATGCACACAGCAAATTTCCAGGCTCCTCCAAGGGTTTGCAGGCCTGTCTAAAATGCACTTCAAGCCCATGGAAGTGCTCACCATGAGTTTTCCCCATGCCAGAACAAAAGCAAAGCTGGAAGTGCCCACGGCTGTGGGACCAGAGATGTTTGACACACACAGGTCCCCAGATGTGGCCTGAAATATCCAAAGGTATTAAGCAGGTGCTCAGCTACCATGAAAACTGACCTGATGGGAAAAGGAGTGAAAGAGCTCTGAGGGAAAGTAGATAATAAAAGTTGCAGAGTTTCTTCTGTGCTTCATTGATTGAACTCAGGTGATTACCTATGAAATAATTATGGATGTGTAACCTAAACATAAAAACATACTTCAATTTTTTAACACAATTTCACATTACTTCAGAGTTGAAAAATACTTTTTTTGATAGGTTTTCCCATCACTACAGAGTTAAAATAACCCTTTTGTTGTTGTTTTTTTTTGGGTTTTTTTTCTGCTGCAGATCAGGTTTTATCTCACTGAAGCTGCCTGTACAAATAGGCTGAATTCCACGGTGCTGGTCACAGGCACAGGCTGGGAGGATGACTCAGCCCAGTCAAATGATCAGTCAGAAGTCCTGCCAGGATCTGCAGGACTAGAAACAGGAGCCTTAATACAGTGTTCCAAGGTATTGCACCTAAACAAATTCACAAAACCAGAAAATGTACGACAAACAAAGGAAAAAAGTCGTATATCCATGCTGTAGAATTATACACACGCAGAAATGCTCTGCAATGTCAGTTTTGGGAACTGATTCACAACACCTGACATGTATTAAAGGAGGCAACAACCGAAAAGAGTTGTTTGTTCATGATTTAAAAACTGTAGGGAGAGGGAGAACAGCAACATCCCACACAGACACACAGACCCAGCTGCAGAAATGACCCCCAGCAGTTCTCAAGGACGATCACGTCGACTCCTGCACCACTTGAGACCAGACCTGCAAAAGGCACCTTCTCTGCTGGGAACACCTTCCGCTGGCAGAAACAAGACTGATGTGCATTGTGCTCCTACAAATAACTTACATTCTCATAAATGGGTCAAATTAACCCTGATTTATAGAACCGAAGTTCCCACTCAAACTCCTGCACAAGTCCAGGAAGACAAATTAATTCTTATTACAGAATCCTAACTCACCTTAAATTTCTCTGTTATGATGAAGAACCTGATATTTTAAACCAGAAGAGACTGTTGATCCTTTCTCTTGCAACATTTTCAGAATTTGTTAAATAGAATCATAGAATCAATCACTAAATGGGTTTGGTTGGAAGGGACATTAAAAATCACTTAATTCTAATCTCCTGCCATGGGCAGGGACACTTCCCACTATCCCAGGTTGCTCCAAGCCCCGTCCAACCTGGCCTTGGACACTTCCAGGGATGGGGCATCCACAGCTTCTCTGGGCAACCTGTGCCAGGGTCTCACCATCCCCACAGGAAAGAATTTCTTCCTAATCTAAACCTGATCTAAACCTGGCCTCTCTCATTTTCAAGCCACTCCCTCTTGTCCTGTATCACTACATGTCCTTGTAAAAAGTCCCTCTTTGGCTTTCTTGTAGACCCCCTTTAGGAACTGGAAGATTGACTTTGGATGTCGAGCAGAGGTCTCAGAAAAAGAAACTTGGGCTTCTCAGCTGCCCAAAATAAATCTGAGGCTTCTGAGGAGCAGCAATGGCACCATGGGCTTATTATGAAGAACACACCTCTTCCCTGCCCAGTAGAATTTGCGACATCTTTTCCAGAGGCTTGACTGGACTAGAACATCATAGAATCATTAAGGTTGGAAAAGACCTCCAAGATCCATCTAGACTTGCTCTTAGTGTCTACAGCACCACTCAGAGAACATCCCTGCACGCTGACGAGCCTTGTAACCACCTCTGCCTCACAGAACAGTAGAATCATGGAACCCTTTGGGTTGGAAGAGAACTGAGACATCCTCTTGTCCCAACCCCCTGTTGCTTCAGAACCGTTTAGGCTCGCTCGGTGTCCCGGCACCAAGCAATCTTCTGCCTGCCCCGGGCGGAGGTTGGACCGCGACCGATGTCAGCGCGGGAGGACGGGTGAAACGCCGGTCGGGTTCGCCTCCATCACCGATGGCTACGGGTGCGCGAAGGAGGCCAGGAAATAGGTGGAGGAGGTGGTCTGGGGGAATGAGGGTTTATTAGAGGGTAGAATCCATGGAGAAATCCCACCAGCCACGTGCCGTGTTGGTGGTTCTGTACCCCGGCAACATGGGTGTGGAAAATATACAGGAACCGATTGAACGATAACTGGGGGGTGTTACAGATGCAGGGAGAAGGGATTACAGCAAATGGGATAAGGGGCAGGTGGGGAGAACTGCAGCCAATGGTAAGGTACGGCTTAACAGCTTCTGGGGTGCTTCCTGTAATTTCAGGGGTTCTGGGTGGCAGGAGCCTCGAACCAAAGGACTTTGCGGTCCCCTAGGTTCTGCTTCTCATGGCTCACTGCAACACCCTGGTGTCATTTTCCGGATCAGGTTGATCAGGACCCCAGCTAATCTTGGCTGGATGTCATATCAGGACATATGCAGAATTCCACCATTTATCAAATTGCAGCTATTCCTCATATTTAGTCTCCATCCAGACATTACTGATCTTGCAGAAAACTACCAAGAAGGCAAAACTGTTATTCAAACAGTACCAAAAATACTCTTAATGCCTATGTAAAAGTTTTTCCTTTTTCTAGATAGCTTTCTTAAAATTCAGGCAGTCTTTGTCCGTAATTAGTAAAAGAAGCTATTGTCTGTTCTTCTTAACACGACACTTATCTTCCCAAGACTAGTGAAGTATTTCTTAAATACTGACAAATTTCCTCACTTCATATTAATATTTTTCTACTTAAGCTGCACCCCAAAATAGCAACCAATTATTTCTTCAAACCCACTTATGACACTGGTGAGCAAAGTGCTTGTTGATCCAATAATGCCACAAGGATGTTGCTAAATCCAGCCTTATGTTCAAAAGAGATTTCCAAATATTTTGCATCTCAAAAGTAGTTTGCATCAGGAGTAAATTTCTGAAGGCTGATGGAATCTCCTGGCTCTTGCAGAAGGATGTGACCCGGGCGCCATCCACGTCTTGCACGAGGCTATATCCAAGCATAAAACACATCTGAAATTTAATAACCACTCTTGGAAAATCAGATTCAGCGGGGATGTTTGCAGAGTAGCCTGTGCTCTTTCAAACTGAATTCTTGGTGCGAAGCGAGAGCGATTGGTGTCAGTATTTCGATGACTGCGACGCACAAGCAAATCGCACCACTGAGCCCATGAAAACAGTGTGTTCTCAGTCAACAACCAACCAAGATAAATCTCCCTTGCTTACACCCATGTGAAAGATTTAGGTGCGTGGGTTTTATCTCACATTTGCATCAAGGTTCACTGGACAAACCATAGCAACTTTTTACACTGATGTGGCTTCTCTGCACTTCAAAGCATTCAAGGGGATAAAACCCCACACTCTTTGATCTCAGCAAAAAGCACATCCATCCCTTATGTTCACCCAGGCCTTTCTTCTAAATCAGAAGTCCATTTCCTTGATGAAGAGGATCTACATTGTGAAAAGAGTTAACTACACATTTTCCCCCCCACACCAAAGTCCTGATTCTACCTTTATTCACCATATTTGAGACTCAGCAGAAAAAAAAAGGCATCTGTGAGTCACACCATGAACAACACAAAGCTGTTTTACTCACCTTTCCAAATTTTAAAGGAAAGTCACATCTATTGCTTCAATTTTACTATAATAGTCAAGATTTACTATAAAATTCAAGATACATTACACAGAGCACAATGTTGCTTTCTGGCCTGATTTTTTTTTTTTTTTTAATAGTAAGGTACAAGTTGTCCTTTGAAACACTTGGCATACTCCTGGCTGACAGAGGTAGGGGTTTCCCCAAGTATTTCCTAACTAACTTGACATTTCATATAATTATATCTGCAACCACAGAGTAAGCACTCGAGCTATCACATTATCCAAGTTTTGCATATATGAAAATAATTGCACCATCTCCTGAATCAGGGAAAGGCACAACCAGCCTGGTTTAAACCCTAGTATTAGTAGGATAAACGGCTATAATTTTATTAATCACCATTTTTGCACCGGTGCTGGGGATGAACTGCTCCCTGACGTTCCACCACGTGCACAACACGCACGATTAAACCCTTCCTGCCCAGAAGAGCCCATTCTGGATGTTCCTTTGCTCAAGCCCAGCACATGAACTTGCCAGAGGTGTAATTAAATCTGCTTGTTTGGGGTGGGCCTGATCCCACGGACCTGTGTCTATTAACAGCCTCTCCAAGAATAACCAGCTCACCCGGGTGTGAAGCAGGGCTGGAGCCCCAAAACAAATGGATGGGATGAAGGGCAGGCATTCAGCATCGTGGCATTTATTCCTTTCAGGCAGCCAGGCCCATCTTTTTCACCCCGTCCATGAATCCAGATGTGTTTTCTCAAAATGGAAATTATGCTCACACCACACCCATGTCCTTGGGCAGGAGAAGGAGGAAACTGTAGTTTCCTCTCCTGGAAACCACAGTTTGGAAGAAATGAAAGATCTTCTCTACGCTGAGCATATTTAAGCCCTACCAGTCCTTCTCTGCAAAGAACAAAGCCTGGTGAACATGATATGCACATCTGATAGACCCAAATACGCACGTTCAGTATTAAAGGGGGCTTATAGAAAAGAGAGAGAGGAACTTTTTACATGTGCAGACAGGGATAGGGCAAGGAATTAATGTTTTAAACTAAAAGAGGAGAGGTTTAGGTTAGATATTAGGAAGAAATTCTTCCCTGAGAGGGTGGTGAGGCCCTGGCACAGGTTGCCCAGAGAAGCTGTGGCTGCCCCAGCCCTGGAAATGTCCAAGGCCAAATTGGATGGAGATATGAGCAACCTGGGATAGTGGAAGGTGTCTCAGCTCATGGCAGGGGGTTGGAACGAGATGATCTTTAATGTCCCTTCCAACCAAAACCATTCTATAATTCTACAACTACATCTATTTATTTGCATTTCTCAGCTGTGGGCAAACTGCAAGTAGCAGCAAATTTTCCTCCCCCAGCGATGAAAATAAACTAAGCCCAAAAAATTTAGCTGTTCTTTTGACCTCTTGTATTTTTTTGCAGATTCCTGTGATTGGTGTCTTGCCATTTTTTTGCATTGCTGAAGCATGGGGAAGAACACTGGCCAGCTCCAAGGAATCCTCTGGAGGTTTCACAGGCAAGGACTGAGCTGTCAGCACTGGTGCAGACTGTGAGGAAGCTGTCTGGTCACTTTTCTCACCTCCCCCTCTTCTTTCCTTACAATACACGAAAAATCACGGAATCACAGAATGGTTTGGGTTGGAAAGGACCTTCAAGATCATCTCATTCCAACTCCTCCTGTCACGGGCAGGGACGCCTTCCACTAGACCAGCTAGCCCAAAGCCCCATCCACCCAAGAGACAAAAGCCTGCCAGATACAGAGTGAAGGATGGCAACCACACCAGGACAGGGTGTCTGAGCTAAATATCACTGCCAGTATTAGCTTAGGAGCAGCATTAAACTAAATCCAACCATCCTGAACAGGCAGCTGAGCTGGTGGCTCACAGAGCCTCATGCCCCTTTAGGAGTATGTATTGAATTATCCTCTCCAGTGGCTAAAGACACAAAAAAAAGAGTGAGAGATGTAGGCTCTGCAATCTCTTACAGCAACCCTCCAGCAAAGTGCACAAAGTGACTTGATATTGCTTCTCATAAAGCCACTTACTCCCCTGTTCTCTTCTCTCCAGAGGGAGAGATGCATTTGCAACACGGTGCCTTGCTTCGGTTGAGTGCTTAACACCCCTGGTTTTCTTAAGAGTTAACAAATGCTGCCGAGCATATTTAAAGCCCACATAACCAGTGTTTGAAAAGTAAAAAAAAAACAAACCCTTCCACTCCCTCTTGCTGTGGAGCAGCACTGGAGGTGATAGAAGGGTAAATTCATCCCAAAGCTCCCTTTACTGCAGCTGTCCTTGGAAAGAAGGAAGACTTATTTTCAGTACATGAGTATCAGTTATACTGGGAGAGAGGAACAGTAATTCCCTCCAGAGGAATTCAGCTAAATCCACTCTACGGTCCAGGAAATTCCTGGTGGAACAGATCACACACATCACACTGCCAGGCTTTGCTTTAACAAACCCCAGTATCACAGCAGCACACCTTAAGCATCAGCAAGATCTCTTCTGTCCTTGCCTTCCCAAAAGACAGCACCACCTGTCCTACTCTGTTTTCACTGCCTGGCCCTCTGTGGTGGGAAAACACAACTTGGAAGTGTAAGTCTTTGCTGAGAATATAAAGCAATGAATAAATGCACCAGAACCACAGCTGAAAAGGGATGACAGAGACAGATATAATCCCTATTTTCCAGGGAAAGAATACTGATCCCCTTCCATTAGCTTTGGGAACTGGTGTTTACATAAATATTAACAGTTTTCATTTACTAGTTTCCCACCTTATGGCAGATACCCCTCTGAGGAAACTATTTTTCCACTTTCGAAACTACACCTGAATTTCCCAGCTGAAGCTGTGAAGCAAAACCAAGAAATTCCCCAGAAAGCAAATAGCTTTCACTTTTTATTTGTGTCTTTGTTTGTCTTGACCCTATAAAATATAGGCACACAAGGTTTCATGCCTGAGAAGTTACATCTTTGCCATTCCTTTCACTTCATGTGGGACAAAAGATGAGATGATGCACTGCAGTTGGTACGTGCCAACGTGTTAGAAGGCCAGCAGCAAGAGGTCTTGCTGCCTTTGTCTCTTTTTCAGAAATTTGAAGGTTTCTCCGTCTTCCATTACAAATCCCAGGCCAAGTTATCCCTGCATCACAACATGCAACAATCACTGAATGGTTTGGATTGGAAGGAACCTTAAAGATCATCTCATTCCAACCCCTGCCATGGACAGGGATGTCATTCACTAGACCAGGTTGCTCCAAGCCCCATCCAGCCTGGTCTTGAACACCTTCAGGGATGGGGAGCCCACAACCTCTCTGGGCCACCTTCTTGCACCTGAATAGATCCAAATGGACAAAGGCATTCTCAACACATCCCATAATTTGTGAATAAAGAAGGAAAATGGGCAATTGCTACAAACTGGTAGGAAGCTCACTACACACAAGTGAATTCACCAGCATCCACATTCCAGAAAAAAACAAAACACTGATGAAGGAATTTCCCACCCTGGTGAACAGCTCTTCTCTTGTGGCACAAGTGGTGGATGGTCAATCATGTCCTCTCCAAAACACTTCTGAAGAAACAGAAGGTGCACAAAGTCCTTGGTGCTGTAAATTCAGCTCAGACATTAAATATCCATTAGAAATGGATAATTAAATTAAGAAGGAGACAACCAATAGGAAGCAGTGCATGGAGGGAGCCCTGCTGGTGCTCAGCAATGGGGCCAGCTGAGCACCAGCAAAGAGCAAATTGAGTGTTAGGAGGAGGGAAATAAAGCAAGTGCCAGAGCTCTGCTTGGCAGGAAAAGTGTAATAGATTCTGTCTCGGAGATGTATCAGCATCTGGGGCTTTTAAATCGTGGAGGAAGGCAGAGGGGAGCAAAGCTTTTAGCACTCAAAGCAAAACCTGCAACAAGACCTTTACGATGATGAAATGCACTCGGGAGTGAGGGAATTAAGAAGAGGCAAAATGTCTGGAAGGAGACTGGACACTGCAGCTCTTCCTCCATCCTTTACCAGCATTTTGATCCCTAAGAAGAAGATGGTAGGATTTTTCCTCCTTCCTTGTTGCCCAGTCTGACAGCTTGGAAACACAAAGCTATTTCTTTGCAATTTCTGTAATCACAGCAAGATCCTCGAAGTGTTTCAAAGTGACAAAGGAAAGAGCAATGAGTAACACAAATTACCAACATGATTACAGAAAGAAGTACCGCTTCCGATTCTGCCCAGAAGTGGTGGAGGAATCAGTGTCAGGTCTGAGGTAAGACTTGGGGTATCCAACTCTTCAGTCTTGCCCTGAACACTAGGAAAAACAAGTTTATACAGTTCCCACCATCTCCTCTTCCTATGGAGGAAAGATGGAGACCTTCTTGTTGAAAAATGGGGGGACTTTTGGGCCCCATGTATTTTCAGAAAAGCTTCAGATCTAAACTGAACATTTTGGAGATATTTAAAAACATCTGATTAAGGAATCACCCATTCCAAATAGCTTATTTTCAGCGACACATCATGGCACTGCTCGAACAGAATTTACTGTCCACGTCAGACGGCAGCTGAACCATCTCAGCCTCCCCTTTGTCCACACAAACAGCACATCAAATAGAATAATTCTGCATCTTTTTCTGCACCAGCATATCCCTAAAAGAACAAACACTTGCACATTGCTAGGCTGGTTGTGTCAGAGGACAGCACTACTGGAGATAAAGAGTGCGTAATTACATTATCCACCTTTACAGTGGCAGAAAAAACCCTCATTTACCCTCTAAAATACCTTTGCAACACTGAGAAAGTGGAATTTGGTTTGTGCATCTACAAATGTACGTCTGCACACACTGGCAAAGTGCAGCTGCCCCTGGCATGAGGCGAGAGAGCTGCTTAACCCCAGAGCTAAAAGCCCACGTGGAGCTCTCCGTCAAAGACTGATCAGGACCTTGAGAGGGAAGTAATTAATATGGACCAAAAAGCACAAATTTCTGCCTCCACAAGGCCAGGAAAGGTGAAGCAGCATCATTTTCCAGTCTCACACAAGGTAGCTCACAGGTAGGGAAAGGTGTTAAGAGCCTACAACATTAATTAAGTTAATAGTTTGGGATTTAAGACAGGACATCAAACATGCCTGCTATATTACAATCCATTTGTGTGCACCTGCTCCAAAATCCCAGAGCAAAATTATGTCACTGCAGACGCAAGGACACGGGTTCTGCTTTGCAGATTTCAATCAAGCAGAATTTGCCATTCAGCTGGGTCCTTCCTGGGACACAAGAAGTTGACCTTGAAGAATTACTATGAAAGCTTCAAAAGATGGTCGGTGTTTGATCCTGAATAAAATGCAATCACCAGGAATGTCAGGAGATCATGTCCAAATGAGCACCCTGCTCTGTTCCACGATGGTCTTGTTCTCCTATTAGCAAAGTCAGTGAAATATTCCTGCTCCAGTCTCAGGAGTGGGAAACTCACCATGCACAAAATATTTCTCCTCTGATCTCACACAAACACTGGGCAATGTTTGCACAGTTTGTCCAGGAAAGTTACTTTTACCCAAGTGGGGTTGCAACTTTACCTTGGTCTGTCCCTAATTACTGCAAAGAAATTAAAACATTCAGACAGGGCAACTTGCTTTTCTCCATGTCTTCTGCCCTGAGGATGGCAGTCCCACTTCCTGAGTCTTATGGAATCAGAATGGTTTGGGCTGGAAGGGACCTTCAAGATCATCTCCTTCCAACCCCCTGCCATGGGCAGGGACACCTTCCACTATCCCAGGTTGCTCCAAGTCCCATCCAACCTGGCCTTGGACACTTCCAGGGATGGGAATTGCACAGTTTATCTGGGAAACCTGTGCCAGGGCCTCACCACCCTCTGAGTAAAGAACTTATGGCTGCTCTGCCCTGTGGGATTGCCACACCCGTTCTCTCCATCTCTATCCTCCTTCCCCACTTGTTTCCTCTCCCACCCATGGCAGTGATGTGAAATCCTTCCAAAACCTCCTTAGGAGGACAGCAATGAATCTCATCTTGGCCAGGTTGCCCAGAGGAGTTGTGGATGCCCCATCCCTGGAAATGTCCAAGGCCGGGTTGGATGGGGCTCTGAGCACCCTGGGACAGTGGAAGCTGTCCCTGCCCACGGCAGGGGATTGGAACTGGATGATCTTTGAGGTCCCTTTCAGCCCAAGCCATTCTATAGATTGTATGAATCTGTTCATTCATTCATAAAGTCCCAACCAGATACTGTAACCACTTCTGTAAGAGATGATTTTTTTTGCCTTGTCTTTAATCTCCCTAAATTTTTACAGTGCTGTTCTACAGATATCCACTGATTCTTTATCCTCTTTATCCTCCTTCCCTTCCAAAACATCTTCCAGCAGAAAATTTAGAAGACTTTTCTCCAAATAAATTTTTTCCCAAGGCAAGCACAGGAATTATACAAGATCTGAGCCAATGGATCAGGACAGAAATTCATGTTTCACCACCTGCCTCCAGGACCTAAGGAGAAGTTACAAAACGGAGAGGTAACCTACAAGGGAATGGTCTCTCAAAGCCTTCATTTTTTAGGAGGTTTTTTAATACCTTGAAGGAGAAAGGTTTAATCTCCTTACCCTTCACTATTCACCGTTTCAGTTGTGTGTATTCTTTGGGGTGACAGAAATAGTTGGTCCCTCTTTGTGCTCAGATGAATTTTTGGCCATGGTGATGCCTTCCCACAGCACCTTTCACTCGCTGATGGGTAGCTGGAGTCTTCCATGGCCAACTTTGGACCAACCAACCAAAACAACTCCCTAACAGGTACATCCCAAAGCATAAAAATTAAGCTCTCCACATGGCTTAATATCACAGTATTTGATTATAGAGCCTTGTGGTTTAACGACCCTCATGTGTGCAAGCCATGAAGGAGAAACAAGGGTGTCCACAAGGTGTCTACAAACACATTCAAGCACTTGATCTGTTTCTTGAGCCTCCTTGCTCCAGCTCAAATGTGTTTCTCGATCCCTGAAGCATCAAGTTTTACAAGTGATCTGTGAGCAGAGCAGTTACAGGTTTGATATCAATTCAGGTATCAATGGGCATTTTACCTTTTCTAACTTTTAACCCAGAATTAGAAACATCCTCTCTAAAAAAAGCAAAGCATTTAGCCCACCAGAATATCCAAATGGAGAACTGTCTTCAGACTTCCTCTAAAGCACTGAAGTTTGAAAGCCAGTTATCAAGTATATTAAAAAAAAAGAAAATAAAAAGGAAAAAAAAAATAAAGAAGGTGCAGAACAGCTCCTGCATTAGAGCACTCCAACACGAATTTGTTTATTTTTAAAAGATTGCCTCTTCAAACCTGGTGACGCTCCTCCCAGAAGGCAAAGCCAATATTCGGATCTATTTTTTGATCTTCCAAATGCAGGCACAGCTAGAGGAAGCCAAGCTCGAGCCTAGGGGGAAGCATTCACACGCTGCAGCCCAGGAACCAGCACTGCCACAAGGAAACTCCAGTTGGGTCCCAGGCTTGGGTTAATCACTGCGTTATTTCCCGGCACCCGGCCAAGTCCTGTACACGACTTCTGCTGCAAAGCCTTTCATCCGTGGGCATGTGTTTCTGCCAAGCTGCAGATAAAACTGATCTCGGCCACTGGGGGTGATTAAAAGGCCTGTTAGAGTCTCCTGCCAGGAACTGAGCTACTTCTCCTGCTGGAACCTGACATCTGTGCTCCTTTAAGGATTTCTAAGGACCTCTGCAATATAACCTTTTAGGACCAGCAAGCCACTAAGTCATCTTCGTTTTCTGACTCACTGTAGAGGTTTCCCCTCCTTTCCTGCTTCACTTAGATCTGACACAGTCACTGCCGAAAGGCAAATCAGCTCCCAAAAATCATTCCAGGCAAATGAACATGACTTAGAATAGAACAGCAGAAGAAATGTATCAGCAAAGTCTCCTGACTCTTGAGCTGGTCTCCTGATTGCTGTCCTGTCTGCAGGCCGGGCAGGAAAGGAAACCTTCCAAGGAAGTGGTGATAATTCTCCCTCTCCCCTCTTCCATATCAAAGAAGCAAGACACACATGAGGATACTTAAGTTAAGCCTTTGACACGGTTTCTGATAGCATTCTCCTGGAGAAACTGGCTGTTCATGGATTGGACAGGTTTTCTGTGTAAAAAACGGGCTGGTGGTGAATGGAGTTCAGTCCAGGGGGTGGCCAGTCCTGAGTGGCTCAGTATTGGGTACAGACCTATTTAATATCTTTATTGATGATCTCCGTGAGGGGAGGATGTTCAGCCTGGAGAAAAGGAGGCTCAAGGGGAACCTTCTCACCTTCCACAACTCCCTGACAGGAGAGGCAGCCAGGTGGGGGTCAGGCTCTGCTCCCAGGGAAGAAGGGACATGCCAAGAGGAAACAGCCTCAAGTTGCCCCAGGGGAAGGTTGGATTTGATTTTAGGAAAAAATTTCTTCACCAAAATGATTGTCAAGCATTGGAACAGAATGCTCAGCAAAGTGCTTGAGGTCTGTGCCCACCCCTCCCATGCAGATGCAGGTCAGAGCTGGAGCTCCAGGGGATTTCAGGGTAAGGGCTGGGTTTGAGCACGAAGCCATTCCTCAGTCTGCACTGACCAGGATGTGGACAGAAATATGCTCGTGCCAGACTAGGGAAAGTATTTCTACAGCATAGAAACAATGTCATAAACAATTCAATAAACAATGGCATTGCTTTCACTTTGGGAAACCTGGGCAAGCAAAGCAGCAGGGGCAAGCAGGAAGGGACTGAGAGATGGAGATGAAAACAACTGGGGAAAAGAGATAGAAAGAAAAAAAGGGCAGGGGGAATAAAGATGAATCCTTGCTGTGTCTAAACCAGTGGATATGGAGGGGGCGGGATTTTTAGAAACAGGAAAGAGAGGGACAGCAGATCAAGAGGAATACCCAGCATTTCTCCCCAAAAGCAAGGCTGGCTTTTGTTTTCAGCCAAGAAGAGGAGTTCACAGCGTGTTCCAGCAGTGAAAGCCCCCGGCCGTGGGCAGGGAATCCCTCCTGCCTGACTCAGAGCCCCCCTGATGCAAATGCCAAAGAGGAGAGAAGCTACCAGGAGCTTTTCTAAGGCTTTCTGCTGCAGACAGGCACTGCCACTGTCTGGGTGATGCTGAAATGCTGGCCTTGTCCTCACCCCCTCTCTCAGTTTTGAGGATGTCTTAGACATGCCTGGAAGGAGTAAAATACAGCAATTAAAAAAAAAAACACCGAAAAAACAAGGGGAATGGACCAAAGAGGATGAGACATTCAACCAGAAACCAGAAACAAAAGAGTTAGAGAGCAGCAGCAGAAAGACAAGCAGCCCTCCTCCCACCAACCAGACATCATTAAAATAAAATAAAATAAAATAAAATAAAATAAAATAAAACAAAATATTAAGTAAGAGCAAAAAAAATGAAGCAATGCTGGATTCTTACCAAGTCAAATCTGAGGGAAAAAGAATCATTGCCATAAGACTCTAACAACTCAATTTACATCCCTCATCTTGTGGGAGCAGAAGGTGCCAGGCGTTTCCCAAATACAAAGTGGCCCAAGCTCTTTGATCTCCAGGAATTTCAATCTCCCAAAAGGAAGCTCTTGTTTGCCACAGTGGCTGTTTTCTTACTGTACATAAACACACCCTTTTTCTCCTTGTCAGGATGTCAATATGGGCTGGTTTCTTCTTCACTAATGAGCAATAAATTTGAAAACCCCATGGACAAGAAAAGAAAAAATTAAAAAATCACTGAAAATACTGAAATTGTGTTCACAGATCCAAAATTTAAAAGTATGAATCGAGAGCAGTTTGGTTTAGTGGTAAGAAAATAAAAGGAGAGGTATGAAACGACAATATGTCTGAAACTGCCAAATTACATTTCATACAAACACACACTGCACATCCATTCCCCCCAGGTATGCACATCCTGTATAGTTTTAGTGATTTTACTGTTGTTAGATCCTTGGATGCACAGATAATTGGAATTATCTGTGCATTGTTCAAAGTCCCAGCCATCTGGCTACAGTCTGGCTGCTAAAGCACTTCAGGAAAAGCAGCAGACAACTCCTCTTTCCCCACCTGCTTAATTCCTGCAGTACCTGAAATAAATCTAAAATACTGACTACTACAGGATTGCAGTAAAGGGGTTTTGTCATAAACCCAAGTTCTCTGCAAACTTTATTTTACAGTAAACCCTCTTTCTAAATCTCTGCTGTACACCATCTCGCAGAAGTGAAAATAATAATAAAAAAGAACTTGGAGGAACGAGTGGGAGAAAGTGGTACAGAAATCTTATTTTGCTCAGCCCATCACTTTGGTTGCCTCCACACATGTGGAAAAGTACAGGAGGTCTGAAATTTTCAGACTCCCAGGACTGGTTTTTCCCTTCAAAACTTCTTTTTTAGGGGAGAATGGGATGGTTCCCAGTGGTCTTCCCACACAGCTTCATACCCAGCAGACCTGCTTCACATGGCAAGTGCAAGGCATGTGCTATTCCCAGCCCCAAAAGATGGATTTATGACTTTTAAAATCTTCAGATGGATTTACGACTCCAAAAAATCTTCTTTACATAACTTTGTCCCTCTCCTTTGCCAGCTGTATCCCTATTTCCATTTCTGTATCTCCACTAGGAGAAGAGAAGGAATAGAGGATATTCTGTTTTATGCAGCATGGCTGTGGTCAGCTCTTCATTCTTCTGCTCTCCACTGAGGACCTGAGAAAAGCATTTAGAGAAAAAAAATAAAGTAAAACTCCCCAGCTAATCAAACAATGCTCTGTGCATTCACATGTATGGGATGTTCTTTGTCTCTCTGAAAATCCACTCCCAAATCTCCGGGTGAAGCTTTCAAGGCAAGGAACAGAAATATTCATGGGAAATATTCCACTTTAGCACATTGCTGGGCACCAAGGGATTTAGGAGCAATCAGGTTTGGCTGGCTATTAAAAAACCAAACCAAACCAAACCACAAAACAAAACGAAAAACAAAACAAAACAAATAAACATTGGTTGAAATTGCAAGAGACCCTTAAAAACCTTCCAGAGCAGAATGGGGCCTTGGACTATCCACTCCCACACCCCCAGCTGCATCATCAAGTACCTGGAGATCTGTGAGGTCTGTCCTTAAAGAGTTTGTGAAAATAGGACATAAACTGTAAAAAAGCCCATTGGGAATATTTTAATCCTGATACTTCATCTCCCATGAATCACCTGCCTACCACTTCAAGCTTGATTTCCACTTAAAATATTGGCTTTAGAAGAAATTAAAGAATTTTTAATGTACTTAGGATGTGTTCATGTAGGGAAAAAAAAATAGTGTCATCATCCCACTGCAGCCCTCAGCAGCCAGAAGAAGGTGAGAAACACAGAGACAGCCCCGAAAAGTGTTTCCAGCTTGGGATCAGGAAATAATGGGAAATTGGTTTTAGAAACACCTAGATAACCACTTGTACACCTCAGAACCTCTTCAAGCTGCTTCTTCCACCCCACCACAACCACCTGCAGCGCTGCCACTGCCGCGGTGCTGTCTTAGCAGCGGGCAATGTTCTGCCTGCCCCAGGTGAGGGGGGACGGAAGCCGATCACAGCGCTGGAGGGCAGGCGAAGCACCAGCTCAGGGTCGCCTTGCTTCCCGGTGGCAAGGTGGGCAAAGGAGGAGGGAAGAAGCGGAGGGACTCCCTTGGGGGACGGGGAAAGGTTTATTCCCAGGGGAAAGCCACGAGGAGAGCCGATAAAATTAGGTGGGCACGGGGTTTTATACCTATACACAATAGGCGGGGGGAAGATACAATAACCAATAAAATACCAGTTTTTGTAAGACCTGTTGGAGTCTTACAAAAGGGGGGAGAAGGAACCAGGGCAAATGGGAGAAGAAGTGGGGGGTAGAGGAGCAACTTGAGCCAACTACCAACCGAGGAACACAGAACTTTCTAGAGGAATAACCAAATATGAGCCATAAGGTGTGGAGGGAGGCAGCAGCCAATGGTCAGCATATTTCACACACAGCTCTCTGGGTGCTCTCTGTGCCTTCAAGTCCTTGAGCTGTGGAAGCATCAAACCACTGGACCTATTGATCTGCCTGGTCCAGCTGACCATGGCTCTGGCCATGTCTCACTGCAACGTGTCACCACCTTCAGCCACATCAACAGCCACGGAACGTGCTCATAAATCCCAACCATTAATATCCAAGTGTAACAGAGAAATTCAGGGAAGGTGTGCAACGCACACATGCTGACATCCAATTTAAAGTCCCTCCTTGCTCCTAAATGCTTTCCATCCACACTAATTCACCCTAATCCCCAATCTACCTGCTTACATCTGTCGAGTCCTTCCCCACTGTTGATCTTTAATCCCTGCCCACTTCTAGCTGCCAGTGTCAGTCGCCAAGCAAACGTCACCTGGAAGAAGAGATATTCAGAAATAATATTTCTGGCCTGACAGCATGGATGAATGCTTTATTTCTTTCTTTTTTTTTTTTCTCTCTCCACTCATATTCTGTTTGTGTCATACGTATTTGGGTCAGCTGTGTCTACCCCTCCATTATGTACAGAAGTGAGATTTGTGTGTGTTCTGCAAATAAATACATCCTTAGAGCAGGGCTGCAGAACAGAAATCCACAACTGTGTTTTTTCAGCATCTCTATAAATCTCCATCCCCATTTTCCTGGCAGAAGGCAATGCCATAAAACTCCACTTGCTTTTTCAAAGAGAAAAGGGAAGATGCATCATACACAAAGGATGCTAAATTCTTTTACTTCTAATCAATTATGAAATTCTACATCCTTGAGAATTTAATTAATTGGATAATACTAAGTATAGGAGGGAAGGAAACAAGAAGACAGGGAAGTTGAGAGATTTGCACTGGGCCACACTACAGAGTAGTGACAGAGGTGACCAAGACATGGATGTGCTCTCCAAAAGATCAGTGACTTGTAGGCTTCCAGCTGAATTCATGCACAGAGGTTTTGCTAGTTTATCTATTATTACTTTAAATATTAATATTTTTAATACTATTAATATATGAACAGCTCAAATATGCAGAGTTCCCTCTCACTCAGCATGTCCTGCAGCATCTGCTGTCCCTATCTCAACAGCACAGACAAAAAGGACATTTTCCCTTCCTAAACTTTATCCCAGGCTTTAGACTTTTTGCAACAGGGAAAAAAAAAAAAAAAAAAAAAAAAAAAAAAAAAAAAAAAAAAAAAAAAAAAAAAAAAAAAAAAAAAAAAAAAAAAAAAAAAAAAAAAAAAAAAAAAAAAAAAAAAAAAAAAAAAAAAAAAAAAAAAAAAAAAAAAAAAAAAAAAAAAAAAAAAAAAAAAAAAAAAAAAAAAAAAAAAAAAAAAAAAAAAAAAAAAAAAAAAAAAAAAAAAAAAAAAAAAAAAAAAAAAAAAAAAAAAAAAAAAAAAAAAAAAAAAAAAAAAAAAAAAAAAAAAAAAAAAAAAAAAAAAAAAAAAAAAAAAAAAAAAAAAAAAAAAAAAAAAAAAAAAAAAAAAAAAAAAAAAAAAAAAAAAAAAAAAAAAAAAAAAAAAAAAAAAAAAAAAAAAAAAAAAAAAAAAAAAAAAAAAAAAAAAAAAAAAAAAAAAAAAAAAAAAAAAAAAAAAAAAAAAAAAAAAAAAAAAAAAAAAAAAAAAAAAAAAAAAAAAAAAAAAAAAAAAAAAAAAAAAAAAAAAAAAAAAAAAAAAAAAAAAAAAAAAAAAAAAAAAAAAAAAAAAAAAAAAAAAAAAAAAAAAAAAAAAAAAAAAAAAAAAAAAAAAAAAAAAAAAAAGAAAGAAAGAAAGAAAGAAAGAAAGAAAGAAAAAACCTGAAACAATTCAGTAAATATCAAGTTTGGTTTGCAGCCAAGGATCAGGGTGAAGTAGCACAGCCTCACCTGTGCTTAGAATCTGAGCTGTGCCAATGTCTGATTCATATCTGGGGAATGCTTGGGACAAAGCAAATTCATGCCAGATACTATTCCAGCTCTTCTTCCAATGCCCAGGAATTCCCATTCCCAAATTTACTGGGAATTACGACTCTTTTTTTTACTTTTAATTACTATTACTACAGCAATAGTAGAGGAAACAGAGCATCACTGTACATGGATATCCTTGCAATGCAAACTAGGACAGACCAGGCTGAAATCAATTTCAACCTCATTTGGTTTCCTGATGAGAACATTAATAAAAAAAGCCAGAAGAAAAAAAATAAGAAAAAAAGACCTTTTAGCAGCCATAAGGGCAATAAAAAGTGCCAGCACCTTCCCAAGAAGGGAATATAACATGGAGTGGAAAAAGCTGTGTTAGAAATGACAGCCTGCTCCTGGACACCTCCTTGTCCAGTGAATTTTGGGGGTTCTCCCCTTCACGTTGCAGGAAAGGAGTTGCAGAACCTCAGGAAAAATGCTGGCTGGAGTATTCAGCCTGTCTGGAGCCTGGTTCTGCTTCCTCCCTGGGGACACAGCCTGATGAACCAAAATGGGATGCAGCCACCACCCCAGCGGCTGGAAATGTTCCAGCAAACACGGAATAAGCTCTGATCTGCTCTACTCCTGGTTTCAGAGTGAAACCATGGTGGCAGCACATCTGCCTGGCACAGCAGGACGCTGGGGAGCACTGGGATGTGCGCATAGAGACAGCTCTGGTGGAAAAGCAAACGGCTGCAGAAGGGTTGCTCCAACCTCATCCTCTTTCCCATGGATCCCCATTCAGCAAACACGGGCAGATGTTCACACAAGGTCATGCAGCAATCCTACTGCTCAGTTTCAAATGTACCTTGTTTCATTTTCTGCAGGCACAGCTCAAGAAAAACAGGCTTCAGATCCTATCCAAGCACTGGGTATTGCCACGATGGAATGAACAAGGATGAAAAGCACAGGGTGGAAGCCCAGTGGCGTAGAAAATGTTGAGAAAGCCTTGCAGCACTTGCAGGAATTTCATAATACAGCCAAGGACTCCCTTATGGCTTGTTGGAGAAGGGCTCCACTCTCCTAATTGGAGAAGTGCTCTCGAGAAACTGAAAATGTTTCAAAAAACACAATTGGATTCAATCTGCAGAATTAAAGAATCTTGGGAGCATCAATCAGAGACTCATAGAAACACAGAAGGGTTTGGGTTGGAAGGGACCTTAAAGATCATCTCCTTCCAACCCCCTGCCATGGGCAGGGACACCTTCCACTCCCCCAGGTTGCTCCAAGCCCCATCCAACCTGGCCTTGGACACTTGTGGGGCAGCCACAACTTCTCTGGGCAACCAGTGCCAGGGCCTCACCACCCTCACAGGGAAGAATTTCTTCCTCACATCTCATCTAAACC
Source organism: Dicrurus megarhynchus (assembly GCA_013399195.1). Lineage (NCBI taxonomy): Eukaryota > Metazoa > Chordata > Aves > Passeriformes > Dicruridae > Dicrurus > Dicrurus megarhynchus. The sequence continues at coordinate 417,842 of VXAD01012527.1, forward strand.
TTCCCTCTTTCAGTTTAAAATTGCTGAAGTCTTGTCCAGGTCTGAACATCTTAATCAAGAGCTGGTACAAAGTTCAAATGAGGCGATAGCTGAGTTTTATGTTGTTAATAAAACTTTTCTTGCCTCTGCATCCAAGACAAAGAAAGAGCAAGAGCAAGCCAGAAGGAAAGAAAAAAACATTGAGCTAAATTCATTTCAGGAGCTGAAACTAAAGCACAGGGCAGTCTCTTCTCCTTTAGGAAAAGATACCCATGTGGAAAGACATCCCAGAAGGGCAGCCCCAGGTCTGGGCACACATTGGGAAATTAAAAGGAACCCAAATCCATGGAATTATAGAATCACTGAACGGCCTGGGTGGGAAAGGACCTTAGAAAACATGTGGTTCCAAACCCCTACAAGAGTCAGGGACACTTTCCACTGGACAGTTTCCACCAGCAACATTCATTCTGTTCTGCTTTCCCTACCAAGGGACCTCTACCCACACGATGAGCAGGCTGCGGGCAGAGGATCTTCTTAAACTACTTCTAATTCCACAGTAATTGAGTGGAAAATGAAGCAAGCTGTTCTGAGAGGATGTTTAAATGCATTTCCAGCTGAAATGCCTAAGGAAAGGTGAGTGCCTTTGATTTCTGATTTTCTCTCAAAGACTGGGACCGCCAGCGTGATTTTTACATGTTTACATTAAAATTGCTTTGAGTAACCAAGACTAGCAAATAAAATTGGTAAAGAAAAAAAAAAAAGTTTATCTTTACCCAAGAGGTTTTTGGATTGGTTTGTTGGTTTTGTTGCTTTTTTTTTTTCCTTCTAAGAAGTTGTCATCTCACCCTCACATATTTCATTAAAATAATTATTTATTCCAATGGTGTATTCTGGTTTTTCTACTTATATAAATAAATGCATAACCACTTACATTTCCTGAAATACTGAAATTATAGCAAAACGCTTATTATAATGTTAGAAGTGCCAGAAGGGATAAGGCAGAGGTTTTCAAAATACTTTCAAAGTCAATTTGTGTATGAAAGTTAATTCTCCTGGCAATTCCTTTTGCTATAAAACATGTTGTTCATTATTCTTTAATATGTTTTCTTAAGTTTAGGCTTATTAATTCATTAAATCATGAGATCTCTAAGAACTGGGTGTAAGGCAGAGAAGATCCTCTAAATCTAGTGAAAATGGACTAAGAAAATAAATTTATAACTTTTGGAAGTTTTGCACAATAGCAAAGAAACAATATGAAATAATTCTGTAGGTGCCACAAAAATGTTTTTGGGGGTTGTCTAGTGAGAGAGATCATCTACTTATCTTTTTTTTTTTTTGTACTGTTTGCATTGAGACTTTAACCTGCACTTTACTAAGGACTTATTAAATATGACACCCAACTCCTCAGCTTCTGTGGGACCAAAAATTCAAGAAAATACAATGGCACCCAAGACTTACAAGCCAAAGTCAATCATTAAGACTCTTTGAAATGTTTTACACAACATTTGACAAGCCACGTTATTGTTTAGAGCTCTCTAAATTAGAGACAAGTCCAGGAGGTAACCTTGGAGCAATATTTGTGAACCCATCTATGCATGGCAGAGGAAGGGTGCTACAGGAGGTCACATCTTCAGTCCTTCTTTGAAGCTTGGACTTGTGGAGGTCTTTTTCAACCTTAATGATTCTCTAATTCCGCACTTGGCAGGACTCCATCCCAAAAGCACACTTTGGTTAAATTACTGAATGTGATCTGGTCCAGCCCTTCATTTTGAGACTTCAGCCTTTGAAAAAACCACCCCTAATATTGCAGAGTAGCTTCAAATCTCCTCAAAAGATTCAACAGTTTTGTTCTTGCTTTCTTTCACTGCTTTTAACTCTTTCTGGCACTCTTTCCTGAGGACATTTAAGTGTATGATTGTGTTCCTCACTGCCCCAGTGAGGTACAGTTGCCACAACCAGACCTGGACCTCGCACCAGACCCTTTGGACAATGCCTCACACTGCAACAACCATGGTTTACTTTCCCAAAAGCAAAGTATTCCTTTTTCCCGGAAAATTCCTGGCATTGATTTAAGAGGCCAATGCAAAACTAAAGCAGTGCTCAGGCCCCAGTATAGCAAAAGGATTAACCAGCTGCTCAGTGTTAATGAACCTCAGGAGGACTCCTTGTGTACTCAGGAGTTTGATCTGTGCTTCGGCACTTTGCAGTATCGGGACGTGGAGCTGGCAGTGGATTCTTCCCACGGTTTGGCACCAGACCTGGGGCTGCAGTGGTGGTCAGGCCATGGTGCTGGTTTGTACCCCAGCTTTTGAGTGAGTTTTGTGTTCAAAACAGAGCTTCTGCCATCCCCATCCCACCAAAGGGTCACGATGATCTGAACATCTCCCTCCCAGGGAGCACCAGAGCTCTGTGACTCTGCCAAACTTCGAGGCAACCATGAACCCCAAGACGGCTTTTCAAGGACAAATCACTTCCCAGAACTTCTAGAAAAGGAGGAAAATAGGTTTGGAGAGGACAGAAGGGTGGTTCATCTGTAAGGAGGATATTTATATCGGATATTTGGGAAAAAGTCTTCACTGAGAGGGTTGTCAAGCCCTGGAACGGGCTGCCCAGGGAAGGGGCTGTCACCAACCCCACAGGGATTTAAAAGAGGTGTAGATGTGGCACTTGGGAACATGGTTTAGCGGTGGGCCTGGCAGTGCTGGGTTAATGGTTGGCCTTGAGGATCTCAGAGGTCTTTTCCCACCTGAACAATTCCACAACAGGTCAGTGACAGCACTGCCAGCGCTGGCACATGACTTTCCACCCAAGAACTGGTTGGTGCAGCACAGAGGCAGGTGAGTGGTAGAGAGGGGAGGGCAAAGAAAATTATAAACGTGATTCCAGGAAAAAAAAAAAAAGTTAGAAAAAATCATTTAACAATTGTTAAGTATTAAAATGATCATTAGGTGATTCATACCCAGAGAACAGTGCCAAGGACAGCTTGCAGGGACCAATCTCATTTTGTTAAGTGAAAACATAACCAACCTTATCCAACCAGGAGAAAGACTCAGGTGTGATATATCTTGAGTACAACCCTGGCCAGTGTCCCACACAAAATCTTCAGGAGAAACTGAAGGGAAAATGGTCTAAATGAAGTCACAGCCAATTTAAGCACTGACCCTTGAATCCCTTGAGCTCACCTGGAAGCAATGCACTGCTGGAATATGAAATTAACCTCACCTTTTCAGAGCTGGCATTTAACATCCAGGTTACAGTAAGGTTAATAAAAGCAGTGTTAAAATTTTCCTGTCTTGTGGCATTTTAATCCAAGCTATTTAAATTCCCTGACCTATATGCCTCCTTGTGTAAAGCAGGTTTTGTTCATTTTCCCCACAAAAAGGTGGTTTTGGGAAGATTGGTTGAACATGGTAGAGAGTGCAGGTTGCATACAGTAAGAACCCAGGGTTTAATTTCTACTGCTGTACAATGTTCAACCTCTGTTTATCTTAGGCATGTCACATTACTTAAAAAAATAGTATTTTTGAAGTCAACCTTTTCCATTTCTCAGGTTTAAACTTAAAAACAAGAAGAAAAGAAAATAAAAACAAACCAAAACAATAACTTTCTACTGCCTGCTTTCTAATTTGTCCATGCAACATCAATGCCCAGCTGAAGCCCAGAGAAGCTCCAAACAGGGGAACACAAGGGTTTACACTGATTTTGGGGATCAGAATGAGGATATGAAAAGCAGATGTTTCTGGAGGAGGCTGTAAGTCCCAGCTGCAAAGCAGGGACATGGCTTATGCCTCCATTTGCCACTCCTGGCTGTCCTTCAGTGGCTGTGGGACAACCCAACCCCCAAAGTGCTCTACTCCAGGTAATCCCGGTGATCCTGCTCGTGACACACCTTTGGTTAAGGCTACAGAATATCTGAGTTCTGCTGAGCTTCCCTCTCACTCCTCCCAAAACCTTGCCAATATTAAAAAATAATAATAATGAAAAAAATACACTGGGAAATCCTGGATATCCACCATCAAAAACAGAGTCTGAACTAGAGTTTTCTGACACCAAGGTGTCCAGGGCAAACCAAACTGCTGAAAACACTGCCTTGGGATTCTTTCCCAGACTGCTACAGATCAAGTCTGTGGACCTCTCTAATTAGGCTGGTCAGCAAGATTAACTTCCACATAGCCTGAGGATGGGCTCTGAGTCCATCCATCATCCCATCAGCCCGGAGCCAAGGGGATCACCTTCAAGTAATTAAACTTTCCCATCCTGGCAGCACATTTGGAGCGGGCATGGAGGAGACAGAGCCAAGACAAACAGATGCACAAGCACAGAGGAAACCCCCATGGCAGTATCACCCTCCACTAAACAGAACATAAAGCCTAAGCCCCCTTTTCTTTGCTCTCTGTATGACAGATGAAGCACTTCCATACCCATCACTTTTATTGTCACAGTATCTCAGGGATTCTGTTGGATTCAATATCTGTTGGATATTGAATATCACCACTGGATCTCCGTTAGACATTTACCTGCAGGAATACCTGGGGTTTTTTTAATTTATTTATTACCTATAAAGAGAGGGACAGGTTAAAGCTCACACAGAACATTCCCATCAAGGTCTGCCCCTGCTGAGAGCAGAGACACGAATGCTGCAGGAAGGCCACGCTCCTTTGTTCCAGCCACACCATGATCTAATACAAAAGCCAAGTTTTCTTAGCAAACCAGTCATCCATCATCCAGAAGCAGGAGGCAGATAATTAGTGTTGCATTACCCTCTCCTGACACTTAATTAATGGCAATATTTGGGGATAGTATGACAAAAGGCACCCAATGTGTCAGTCTTCCGTGGCGAAGGGACACGGGTTCAGATGAGCACAGAACACAATCACAGAATGCCAGGCTGGAAGGGAACCTCAAGGATCATCTGATCCAACCTTTCCTGGCAAAAGCACAGCCTGGACAAGATGGCCCAGCACTCCATCCAGATGAACTTTAAAATTGTCCAACATTCAAGAATCCACCCCTTCCTGGGGGAGATTATTCCAAAGGCTCATTGTTCTCACTGCAAAAAATTTTCCTCTTGTCCGAGTCTCTGATAACTGAATCTCCCCAGGAATAACTTGCATCCAATACCCCACATCTTTTCCATGTGAAAAGAGAGTCTTCACCTCATTTGTAGCCACCCTTTAAATGCTGGAACCCTGTGAAAAGGTGTCCCCTAAGCCTTCTTTTCTCAAGGCTGAACAAACCCACCTCTAACTGAGATACACAGAAAGGAAACTTCTCCAAGGTGCCTTGGCCAAGGGGAACCAAACAGGTTCCTCCCCTCACAATCTCTTCCACAGGGATGCTTAGATAAGGTACCAGCCAATTTTGGCTGGCTGGGAAAATCCACCCTGAAGCACCCTGGGGATGTGTCCATGGCAATGCCACCGGACAGGATGTGTGCATGCCTGGAGGGGAAACCCAACTCCCAGCCATAATCCAGAGCATCAACAGGCTCTGCTGGGCAGCCAACACACCGTGGCTGCTCCAAAAAAGCTGACTTTTCCACACCAGCTCCTCTTTGCTGTCCACTAAGGGTGCCTTCAGCATCATAGCTCCAACTGCCAGGTCGTGGGCAAGCTGGGCACAATGAGGGATCTCTTCAGATATTTAGAGATTTCAAGTGTCTTGAGTTATTCTGTGAATTTGCATTAAAAAGAGTGGGTCTTTCATACAGCACAATAAATACTCATTTTTTTTAAATCTAAGCTACAACGCACTGAGATTCATCGTTTGTCTAGTCCACATTTCAATTCTCTTTTCTTATGGTTCTTTGATTGTGGCCAGGTATCCCATTCCTCCTTGCTTTTATGCCTTTAATTTTGCCTTGCAGAACAGCCTAAAAATCACTATTCACAACTGAACAGACAACTTGCACTTACTTCAACACCTTCTTCCTGTTCAAAGAAAATAAAATCAAAATTAAACCCAAATTTGTAAGAAAACAGAAACCCAAGAGAAACTTCTATGTTTTTGGGTTTTTTTTCATATTTCCATCCAGGGAGAACATCTATTTGCAAAACAAAGAAATTCTTCCCAAATAACATTTGCAACCCTCAAAACATGAACACCGAATCGCGTTGTGTTAATGAATGGCCCAGCTGAAATCAAAGGCAAGTGGAGAGAGGGGTGATGTTCTTCCGTGGTGAAAAAAGGAAAAGAGAGTCCTTTGCCATGTTACAAGAGCAAGCCAGATCCCAGAACAAAATGAACGATAAGTTCCAGATAAAAAGACTGGCTGAAAGCCAGACTAGATAAGCCCAGACCAGCCCTACAGCTGGTCTAGTCTCTGCTTAAAAAAATGACACAGAAAGAATCCACAGCCATTTGCAAGCCACTGTTTATGGTTTCAGCATTTCCTGAGTGAGTTTTTGGATCCTGTTTGCCACATCCAAGCATGTTTCTCAGATTCAAGCAGCTTCCACCACAAAGCTATTCTCTTCTCCAGGCTGACCCACTGCACTTTGTACATCTTCCCATCCACTCCCACCATCAGCCAGCCCTAGAACAACCACTGAGAAAAACTTCCTGTAAAGGTGATGGGGAGATGAGAAAAGACACAAGCCAATTTAGAGAATATTCTGCATTTCTTCTTCTGGTCCCCCAAAATTCGTCCAAAACCCCCATCAGTGCTGCTCTCCCATGTTGCAGCCTCAAATCCTGAGCATGGTAAGATGCTGGGCCTCAATCACACAAATCAGACTGAACAAGTTTGGATTTCACCTTTGAAAATCAGTGTCAGAAATGACCCCTGGTGAGGGTGTGATATTTATACAGCAGCCACACTGAACCTGAGCAAGTCAAACTTCAGTCCTCAGGGAGCCAGGTGGAATAAATTACAGCAAGGGATCGATACTTCACCGAGAGGTTGATAGCCTTGTCTCGAAGGGCCTCCAAATGGGTTCCTGCTCCCAAATCCGCTCCCATCAATGGATCCATAAGACATTTTCTGGATAGTGACAGATGCGGGATTGCACTCCAAACCTAAAAAAACAGAGAAAAAGACAGGCACAGACTCGTTAAAAGTCAGCTAAACCCCAGTAGTGTAAGAAAAAAAAGAGGACTGAAAAGGCAAATAAAACATACAGGGCAATCTCCAAACTTCAGGATGCCCACCTGCAAAAAAATTAAAAGCACTAAAATCCAGGTCATCTGGACTACAAATGATGTTGAAGGCAAGCAAGTTGTTTGACCTCCCTGTGTCTTATTTTCTCCACCGATAAAGGGCAACTTTTAATTCCTCCCTGTTCACAAAGTGCTTTGAGATCCTGAGCTGGAAGGCAAAAACTTAAGCACTTGATCAAAAAAAGGTAATGCTGTCTTCTGGAACATTACCAGTACACAGCTGGCTGGAGTCTATCCATCACACTGCAGTCCTGATGAGCTCTCAAAAAAGACAGTTTGCTGCTACAATCTCCTGGGCCTCCAGTAGAAATATTGGAGCCAGAGTTATTTTGCCTGCAAGGCCTGAGGTAGCAGAAGCAGAATGAAATAAATGCAGCAGTCAGAGGAAGACAACTTCTTCCTCCTTCCCATCTCCTTATCCACAGAAATGCCTCACCCAGACATCCTCCAGCATTTCAACAGTGTCCCAGGGCTTTGGTATCAAAATAGTTCAACTCTAAGGCATGGAGATGATGGCAGCAAAGGAAGAGGAGAGATAAAGGTGCTGTATGAGCTGGGAAATGATACAGGACCAAACCCAGCTTCTGCTTTCTGACACCAAGGCTATAAAAAACCCACCCCAAACAGGTGTTTCTACCACAAAAAAAGGTTACAATCCAACAAGAATTGCAACACCTTTGGTGTGATGGCAGAATCAAAATGGTTTGGGTTGGCAGGGACCCTTAAAAGTCAGCTAGTCCAACCTCCCTGACCTGAAATGTTTCCAGTGATGGGGCATCCTGGTCCAGTGTTTTACTCACCATAAAATAAAATAAAATAAAATAAAATAAAATAAAATAAAATAAAATAAAATAAAATAAAATAAAATAAAATAAAATAAAATAAAATAAAATAAAATAAAATTCTTCATTATAACTATTCTGTATCTAATCTTTTTTAGTTTAAAACCATTGTCCTATCACTACAGGTGCTGCTAAAAAGTCTGTCTTCATATTTCTTATATTAAGTAGTGAAAGGCCACTTTCATTAAGGACTCCCCAGAGCCTTCTCTTCTCCAGGCTGAACAACCCCAGCTGTACAGCCTTTCTTCACAGCAGAGCTGGGTCATCTCTCTGATCATTTTAGTGGCCTCCTCTGGTCCTGCTCCAACAGGTCCACGCCTTTCTTGTACTGAGAAAGATGCTGGGGTGTTAGGCTGGATGACATGAGCTGCGATGCTTTGTTCTGGGCTTGGATATTCAAATTTCTCATGTTCTTTTTTCCCATTTTCCCTCTGACATGCAAAAAGCTGGAAATGGCCTCCACTTTCTGTGGCACATGACCACGTGTCACAGGATGCCCTCATTGATAGGTATCTCAGGAAAGGGCTAAAGTCTCTTTTGGGATGCACTGACACTGTCACTTGCAGCCATTCCTTTGGTTTGTCCTCCATGGACAGCAAAGCACCAGAAAATCCCAGTTCTGCGCTGTACTGGGAACAGCCTGATGGCCTCAGGCACCTGTTTTACTGCATTCTCCTTTTTTTCCCTTTCAGAGTTTCAAAACCAAGCAAAAAAAAAAAAATCAGCGCTGAGATTCACCAGCCAGCGGAACTCCAGAACCAAAAGAAATCACTCACCATCCTCCCTTAATTGGGCCAGACACATGAAAGAGGATGAAAGTGCAGCCGCCTTGAGAGAGCAACGGTCAGGACCTAAATCCATTAAAAGTGGAGCAAATCCAGAGTGCAGCTTCCCCAGCCAGCCTCAGCGTACCACGTACACACATAACTGGCATCTGAGAGGCTGCAGGTGCCCCCCAGACCAGAAATCCTTCATTTTAGGGAAACAGCCTTCAGCCCAAACTTATGGAAGCCAAGCTGGGAGAGCCTGAGCAGCCAGAGAGAGGGGGAGGGGGTGTATTGGGGCGTGCTTCAAGGAGACAGAAAATGGAGCGAACGAGAGGAACCAAGGAGCAAGCTTGTAAACCACGGGTTTGCAGAGCAACCCATCGTGTCAGCCGTGTAAAACTGTAAAACCATGAGCTCCATGGAAACACACCCTACAATTGTACTCTCTCCCAGGAGACCTTAGAGCAACTTCCAGTAGCTCATGAGGCTCTTCAAGAGAGGTGGAGAGGGACTTTTTAGCAGGGCATGGAGTGATAGGACAAAGGGTAATGGCCTTGAACTGGAAGAGGGTGGGTTTAGATTGGATATTTGGAAGAAATTCTATATTCAGAGTGTGGTGAGTCCCTGGCACAGGTTTCCCAGAGAAGTTGTGGCTCTTCCATCCCTGGAAATGTTCAAAGCCAGGTTGGATGGGGCTTGGAACAACCTGGGATAGCGGAAGGTGTACCTGCCCATGGCAGGGCGTTGGAAGGAAATGATCTTTAAGGTTCCTTCCAATCCAAACCATTCTGTGATTCTGTGGTGACTTGATGGAAATTCTTGATCACAACCACGAAACAATACAAGAAGCAGCTGAAGATTCAGTTGAGGAGTCTGTGATGGACCTGGGAACAAACCTCAGCTCTCCCAGGTCTCAGGTGAGCTCAGAACTACCAACACAACCTTCATCACAAAATGCAACCCGAGATCCAGCACAACTCTTACCTGGGAAAATATGGGCACATTGAAGATGGTTACAAGAAAGTCTCTGGGCAGATATAAGGAATTATCTTATTTTCTTTATCTCCCACAGTTTCAGACCACTGCAAGCAGGGATGTGGGACAACCAAACCAAACAAGCTTGGGAACTGCTTCTGTTCAGAGATTGTTCCTTACCCACCCTCTCTCTTTAGAGACAAGCAAGTGGAAACGTTTCCTGCCATGACTTCCCCAAGGCCACAGACAACAAACACGGAGTAAAATTCTACACCCTGTTGTAAAATGACTTGATTACAACTGGGCAAGTGCTGTTTTGGCAAACAGTGAATGTGTCTATTTTTTCTCCAATAGAGTGGTGTGAAAGGGGGAGAGAAGGAGGGCTTTTAGAGCACTCCAAGTGTTTCATGTTGATTTATCATTTTCAGGACGTGTTTCCATTTTAAAGCTTTTTCTCCTTGTAAGGGAGGAAAAATAGAAAGAATTGAAAACGAAATATTTTGTTGTAGCTTAACCAACCTTTTTAGCAGCAGGCACCTCCCACCCCATCCTACCAAGCTATTGAAATATCTCTTATTCACACAGCTCTGGAGCCACATTCTTACCCCACAGTAGTATATTTACAGGAAAATTTAAGAGCAGATCTAAATGCCTTTAATTTGATTGGCAATAAAAGCATTTCCCTCCCCATCCCCATGGCACTTCCCAGCTCTTTTGTCTATTGCTCCTCAGGGAGACTTGTCCAATTTACTGTGAAGGCAGTTTGTACAAATTGGAACAAGCATTTCCTAACGTACTAGACACAGAGGGAAAAAAAAAAAAAAGAAAAAGAAAAAAGAAAAAAAGATTTTATCACAGCTTTATCCTCATCACCTAAAATACAAATAAAAGAATAACCACATCCAAGCCAGACAAAAAGGACAACTATCCTGCCAGGGGCATGAATTTGTATTTTAATGAATTCAACTACTTCTTGCTTTGTAAATCCTGTAGGAGCCAACCATGCCATGACTAGAACAGCAGGATGTAGGATCTCAAGGAAAGAGTTGGTCCATATTTCTTGGACTGGGAAAGACATTGGCAGGTAAAACCAAGCAGGCAAAATGATTTAAGAGTTCTACACCCATCGGTCTCCATTTAGAGGTACTTGGGTGGGCAGCATTAGTGGTGGGAATGAAAGGTGAGATTTCAGCATGGAAGAAGTTGGATGATTATGATTATGATTATGATTATGATTATTATTATTATTATTATTATTATTATTTTACTATTACATCTCAATCATTAAACCATTCTTATCTCAACCCACGAGCTTTCTCACTTTCACTCATCCACTTCATTTCCACCAACCTGCTGGGGATGGCAAGGGAGTGGCTGTGGGGAGCTTATTTGCCAGCTGGAATTAAAGCACAACAGCACTTCAGACAAGCGATATGTATTTAAAGTTGAGTTTGGCTGAGAAAGACGTGAGCTGGAACGTTTCTTTCCAGACAATACTGGAAAAAAGTGGGAAAGGAGGAGAGACATGGACATATTGGAGAGGATCCAGTGAGGGACCACAAAGATGGTTAAGGGATGGGAGCACCTCCCATGTGAGGAGAGGCTGAGGGAGTTGGGACTGTTCACCCTGAAGAGAAGGATGTGGTGGTATTAAGGTGTATAAATATCTGATGGAAAGAAGCAAACCCGATGGAGCCAGACTCCTGGTGGTGTTCAGTGACAGGACAAGAGCCAAGAGGGATTTAAATACAGGAAATTCCACTTCAAAAAGAAAAAAAATCTGATTGTTTTGGGGTTGGAGTGGCTTTTTTGCTTATTTTGTGGGGTTTTTTTTTTTTATGGTGAGAGTCATCAAACTTCAGCACAGGCTGCACAGAGAGGCTGTGCAGTCCCATCCTTGGGGATATTCAAGCTCTGACTGATCATGTGCCTGAGAAACCTGCTCTAGGCGACCCTGCTCTCAGGAGGGGGTTGGACAAGACGACCTCCAGAGGTTCTTTCCTACCGCTGGGATTCTGCAATTTTCCTCCTGTGATACCTGAAGCAGCATCAGAGCCATTCATGGCCCTCTTGACAGGCTGGAGGACACCTATTTACTAAACAGGTGGAGAAGAGAAAAGTAAGAAAATTGCAAACCCACCAGTTTTTTTTTCCATTTCCTGTAAAAGCACTGGAATACAGCCACTGAAAGCATGTGATGGTGAAAACCAGAGTGACAGCCACTTTTAAGCCAGCAAGAAGTCCTATCAAACCAACCTTCAACTCTTAATAGAAGTTAGCAGGTAGTGAAGTTAGCAGAGAAACAGCAGATATTATCCTGTTATGCTCTCATGTTTGCATGGCCAAAGAAATGGATTGGACGTGCAAGGAATTTTTTTTTTTTTTTAATTAGAGAAATCATAGAATCATTGAACGGTTTCTGTTGGAAGGGCCCTGAAAATCCTCTGGTTCCAACCCCTTGCCATGGGCAGGGACACCTCCCACTAGTCCAGATTTCTCCAAGCCTCATCTAATCTGGTCTTGAACAATTCCAGGGATGGGGCAGCCACAGCTTCTCTGGGCAACCTGTGCCAGGGCCTCACCACCCTCACAGTAAAGAATTTCTTTCTAATACCTAATCTAAACCTACTCTCTTTCAGTTTAAAGCCATTAAATGCTCCCAGTGGACTGTTGCCATAACCAAAGAACAATCTGTATGGTGTCCACCATACTCTGCTCTCCCCATGTGTATTTTGAGCAGCGAGCTGGATGATGGAACAGGAATTATCCTCGTCAAATGCACACACAGCACCCAACAGGGGAGTTAGATGGCAGCTCCAGCCTCCAGAACAATCTTAACAAACCAGAAGTGATGTGCAACAAAGAAAATAAGGCGCTGCATAATCCAAGTCAACTGCGGGGGCCTGAATTTAGAAAGAGCAAACACGAGCACCAGCAGAGGATGGGGAGCTGCTGGCCAGTGCTGCAGAGAAGGATGGATGGATGCCACAGACTTCAAGCTGAACACGGGTCTGCAGTGACATTTCCTGTAACAGAGGCAGGCACCATCACGGGATGTGTAAATAGGATTACAATCTTCTCGACAAGGGAAGCAAACCTTTTACTTGACCCTGCACCGAGGAGTCCTCAGCTGTAGGCAAGAAGCTCCAGCAAAGATTTTGTCAGAGACTGAAGAGAGTCTGTCACTCGGAGAATGACAACAGGTCAAGAAAACATAACCTGATAGGAAAGATTGAGTAAATGGGGTTGCTTTTCCTATAGAAGGGAAGACTGATGGGAAGACTTAATCCTTCAATTCTGCAAAGCTGCTGCAAAAAGACAGGGAGGAATAAATTCTTTCCACTCCTGTTGGGCAAGACAAGGGACTAGCTCTAAATCAAAGCTGGAAAGATGAACTGAGACATTGGGAGAGCCTATGAGGAAGGATGGAGCACCTCTGGGATCAGGCAACATGGAGGAAGGTCTTCTGGCACCTGGAGGTGATAAAACCAGCCAATACTGGGTCCAGCCCTGTTTAACATCGTCACTGATGACCTGGACGATGGGGCAGTGTATCCTCAGCAAGTTTGCTGGTACCACCAAACTCAGAGGAGTGGCTCTGAGCCCAATCCAGCCTGGCCGTGGACACTTCCAGGGATGGGGCATCCACAGCTTCTCTGGGCAACCTGTGCTGGGGCCTCACCACCCTCCTAATACAGAATTTCCTCCTAATGTCAAATCTAAGTCAGCTCTCTTTCCATTTGAAGCCATTACTCCTTGTTCTGTCACTTCATGTCCTTGTCCAAAGTCCCTCTCCAGGTTTTCTGGAGCCCCTTTAGGCACTGGAAGGGGCTCTAAGGTCTCCCTGGAGCCTTCCCTTCTCCAGGCTGAACAGCCCCAGCTCTCTCAGCCTGGCTCCAGAGCAGAGGTGCTCCACCTCTCTGATCCTCTTCATGGGTTTCTCTGGACTCACTTGGGCAGCTCCACATCCTTCTCATGTTGGGGACCCAACAGCTTCAGGTGGGGTTTCACCAGAGCAGAGCAGAGGAGCAGAATCCCCTCCCTCACCTCCTGCCCACCCTGCTCTGGATGCAGCCCAGGACAGGGTTGGCTTCTGGGCTGCCAGAGCACAAGTGCTGGGTCACGTTGAGCTTCTCATGCACCAACATCCCCAAGTCCTTCTCCTCAGGGCTGCTCTCAATCCATTCTCTGCCCAGCCTGTGCTTGTGTTTGGCATTGCTCTGACACAGGTGCAGGAACTTGCACTTGGCATTGTAGAACTTCACTGGGTTCACACAGCCCCACCTCTCCATCCTGTCCAGGTGCTCTCTTCCCAGCTCTGCCACCACCTTGCTGATGGAGAAGTGCCTTCACCGGGGGCTTCAGAACTCATTAATGATGATGACACCTCCACTTCTGGATGACCCACCTGAGATATAATTTTCTGAGAATTTTCACCCGGATAAAATCCTTTGATCAACCAGCCTGACCTTCATAAAGAGCTTGCAGATAATGTCACATAAATCATCTTTACACATCAACCCCTACAGCCTCTGGTCAGCCCAGGTCACCTCTTTCCATAAGAGCCTCCCTGAGGCTCCAGTTAATGAAGGATCAGCCCCAGATACTCTGTTAGGAGAGCTTTGTCTTCTCAACTCTTAAACTTTGCTGTTTGATCTCTCTTTTGCCTTTTAACCTCCCCTCAGATGAACTAAACAGATTGACCTCCTTTCATTTCTCACTGGGAGATTTGTTTACACAGGAACCACAAGGAAGAACACTCAGCATTTCCTTGCTTTCCATACAGCTGCCTTTGCTTCCCTGCCTGTAAAACTGACAGACAGATGCAGAGCTCTCCTGCTGGCAGAGTACCAGAGACTCATGGAACAATTTGGGTTGGAAGGGACTTTTGAAGGTCATCTAGAACAACGCCCCCCTGCAATATCTTGATCTCTAACCAGAGATATCTTCAACCAGGACTAACTTGGTTAATATGAAAGTTTTTCCAAGTCATGAGATCAAAGGACATATTTGCAAAGCCTTCCACATTGGGTTGACTCTCACTCGTGTCCCAGACATGCTGCTTTTCAGCTTCTTTTCTTAGGTTTTCTCTCAATTATTAAAACCAAAACTCAATAAACCTGGAATTTACCCGCAAAGTTGTCCCTTTTCTCTTTCTCCCAGAGACTGAATTTATGAAAAAGCTCTGTTGTTGAATCACCTTGTTTTGTTTTGTTGGGTTTTTACTCAATGGTTTCAGCATCAAGTCGGTGTCATTGCACAAATCCCCGAGTGCCTCATAACACAACTGTCAGAGGTCAATCTGAGGAGCCAGAGGGGATGACTTTCTTCTTTTTCACCCTGGGCCTTTGAGGTAATTTATTCCCTTCTGGATCTTTTGTGTAGTTTGTTGTATTAACGTCACGTCCTTGGGTGGCTTTGGGCAGGCAAGGAGCGGAGAGCAATGCTCAGGAGCTGCAGAAATGCCTGGCAGGAGGGGGGTCAGGAGTGACGCCCCGCCTGCAGCAGGACTGGGGGTGCAGCAGTACAGATATTTCCTCACGCTTTGCTTCCCAGCTGAGTTCTAAAGCTGATGGAAGGTCCTTGGAGAGTGAAGTCATCCCTGTCCCCAGAGCTGGAGGACCTCACTGTCTAGCCTAGGTTGACAAGACACAAAATATGACAACAAAAACAAAAATAGAACCCCCAGGGCATTATATCCATAATCTTTTACAAATTGAACAGACTTCCAGAAGCTTCTAGAGACACTTCTGTGGTACTTGACTGGCATGACATCACCGATGACTGTAAACAGCCTGACTCAACCCCCTGAACCGTGCTCTTGTCCCCCCTCCTCCACTGAAGTGCACGACAGAGCAAAGTGAACGCCCACGGCCCGGAGGCATCGTGGAGTAGGTACAAACTAAAACCAGCAGAGATTATCTCAGAAAAGAGCTGTTCCTGCTCTTCTCGAGATTTGCTAAGAAACAACGACAAAAATTCTCTTTTTGCATTCCTCCTTGTCAAAGTCCTTACTTGAGGAAAGCACCTGATCACTTCCTAATGGATTTGGTTTCCCTTTCCTGCAAATAGCTGCCACTGTAGGTGTCTCCAGCAGCCGAGCATTTTGTCCCCAGGAACAGATAGGATCAGGACAGGCTGAGAAGTCAGAGACAGCGAGATAAAACATCCATGACATTTTATGGAGATACACGCCGAGCCACAAACAGAGACAGCCGGCTCACTGGGCCTCTAACTGTGATGACACCAAGAGCTCTGTCTGTTCCCAGCACATCTGATCGCACCCTTTTCTCAATCTCATTTTTCATCCAGCTCAGCAACACCACGCAAAGCCAACAGGAACAGTTCCTGTCTATCCCCTTCTTTCATCACTCAGTCATCCCCAAGATTTGCAGCTGCATCAGCGCCTATCAGGTAGAAAAGACCCTTTCCTGTCCATCAAAAGGCGCCTCCAACCCCACCAAGCTCTGGATGCCTCCACCTAGGACCCCCTGTTGACATCAGAGGGCTTCAGATCTGATGGACTGACATGAAACATAAAGGAGAAGGAAACCACAAGCAACAGAGATAGGAAGGGATGGATGCAAGTCATCTGTACACATTTCACGTTACACCAATGTCTGCACATCAGACATGAAGAGCAGGGGCAAGGAAAGCAATCTGGAAGCTTGCTGTTCTCCTTTCATGTCAGTCCCAGCTGCCACTTCAATAAACAGACTCTTCTTCCACATCTACCTGACTGCACGTCTTCTCACAAGAGAACAGAAGACAGGCTTCAAACCCTGCTACGAGGCACCAGAGACAGGCTGGCCTTAGGCAAATGCCAAGAAGAAGGGCTGGAAGTGTTTTGTTTACCTTGGGAATCTCAGATTCACAGAATCCCCTCCTTCCCCCCCACCCCATTTAAGCTGTGTAAACTTCTTGAGAGCAAAACTACCTGCTAGAAAAAGTCTTCCATCAAAAGGATCACAGACGCCATGGAAAGATGGATGCCTTCCACCCTCAAAGCATGAGGCAGCACACCCCGAGACAGTTTGGTTCCCCAGAGCAGCAGCTGAGGGTGATAAATGACAGAGTGATGGCACAAGCAAGGCCAGCCCTCAGGACCCAAATACCTTTACTCCTGGAGAAGCAATCAAGCTTCTGTGATACTGAGAAATTCAGATCAAGAGAAAAGGAGCCTCCCGAGTCTTTGGGAGACCAAAGATCTTCTGGGCACTGAGCTGTGTGTAATGTTTTCTGCTGTTCCAGGCTATATCATGGCAGTGCTTACATGACTTAGTGCCAGGTCACTCTGAGCTCATTTTGATCAAGATGTGATGTCATCCTTCCTATTTTTTAAACTGACATTAATACAACAGTTAAACTTTTCTTCTGGCTCCTGCAGAAGATGATCTAGACAGCTTCAAACCTGAATTGCCTGAATACAAATGCTCCAAAACTCTGTTGCTTCTACCTCAAGGGTTTTCTTTCTATTTTTTACCTGTATTGCCTTCTTCTATTTGCTGTTTTGTGCCATGCTGTCTACTTTTTGTGAACCTTGCATGTAGAACAGTCTTAATCTATCCATATGCTAGACAAACACAGAAGTATTACATATTTCAGTGAACAGCAAAATTAAATTTCCAGTCAGTTCAAAATCCAGGTTTCATCCGCCTTTTCACTGGTTACAAAAGATGAATATTAATGTCTATTTGCTGTAATAAAAAACAGGGAGGAGGAACGCAGGAAAGAGGGAACTGGTGTCTAGTTTGCTACTCTGACGTTAGAGTAAACTTATTAATTATAAAAGATGTACACGCACGAATGGACAGAGACCAACTGCACCACACTAGGTCAGCTTAACAAAATTAGAAATGGCATTTATAAATTTATATTGGATTGCAACAGAATAATGAAAAATGCATCTGAGGATGGCAACAAATTCTGAGTCCACAGGAACATCTTGATAGACAGAACTGCAATTTCTTAGGGGAGGAAGATGCAGGGCAAAATGGGTGAATTAATAAAGTAATAGATTCCTAAATCCCAGGATCCTGCTCCCCCATCACCAAACATAACTCATTTCCACTTCCCAAAGCAGAAATATTGTTATTCAACACACACAATCAGAATATGCTCTCACCTACACCACCAGTGTTCATCACCAGCCACATTATAAATAAATCTTGCAGAAGGATAAATGAGAAGCAGCATGGTCTGGTGAGGACACAGGGCACAGTGGGAAATAAAGAATCTACTTCTACCTTTGGTTGTGATTTGTCAAGAAACACAAAACAACTTGGTATCTTCATTTCAGGTTTCCTACCAAGACTGTGGGAGACGACAGAAATCAGTTAAGTCCAGCGTAAATCTAACTCAACAGATCAGAGTCATGACAGAAGAAACTTCTAAGATCATTGAGTCCAACCACTAACCCAACACCAGCAAACCCCCAAGGGCCACTTCCACAAGCCTTCTGAACACTCCATGGCTGGCGATTACACCGCCTCCCCGAGCAGCCTGTTCCAGTGCCTGACCACCCTCTTAGTGAAGAAATTTTCATGAATCACAGCCCAGAGTCAGCAGTGGCTGTGAGCCAATTTTCCAGCCAGATTAAAGGGAATTTGCTAAAAATCTTCCAGTGAACCTACCATTGTACATATTTGAGGAAAACCAAAACCACAGTCAATTTTCCAACTCCTTCACTTTTGCTGCAACCCCTCACTGACAGAGAACATGCTTGATCCCTTAGTTCTTTCAAGTGGTTCTTAATATCCCACCAATCTGCTGTTCGCAGGAGTTTCTGCCTGTGTTTTTAAACCACAACACAATCTCCCTAAGCCAGGAGGGAAGGTGAGCACCCTGATTATCTTTATTTCAACTTTCCCCCTCCTCAAATTAAAAAAAAAAAAAAAAAATTAAAAAATGTTTTAGAAGTAAGGAACGCTCCACAATAGAAGCAAAGTCACAGGGAGGCAAGGAATTGCTGGGGTTGCTTGCAACAAGGCAACAGGATGAATATTTACACAGACTGAAGAGGAACGAGCAGTAGAGATGTTTTTCACCACAGACATTCACCAGAAGGACGCAGCAGAAAAACACAGCAACAAATCCTCGGAAAACACGCTAACAACCAACCCTCATTAGCCGGGGACGCTCCACGACGGAGCAGAGCCTCCTGCCACGTCTCCTGCCTGCAGCAGAGCGTGGTAGGAGAGCACAGGATTAGCATAGCAGGAGAAAAGACATTTCACCTCGTTTGAAGGCTTTACGGGCCAGGACGACGAGACAGCGAACAAGGAGCATCTGGGTGTGTAAGTGTGGGCTGTCAAAGGAGCTTGTCTTCTCCAGACCAGCTCCACTCACAAAGCATTTGCTAAGGAGACGGCAGAGACAGCTACCAGCCTGAGGCAGCCTGTGGAGAGATAAATTCATCCTCTTCCCATCTTCCTTTCACCCTAATGACAGATATTTTGGAGTACAGCCACCCTCACGCTGAGAAAACCGTGCTGGTCAGGTCTGCTCTGACACAGCCTCCGATCAGTTATGAAGAGACCCTAAAAAGAGACCCATTTCAGCCAATTTCCCAGTTCACCAGGCATTGGAGGACTCCTCCTTCCTGCTGATTAGCTCGTGTAGCACACGATGGCACCAAAGGGAACCAAGAGCAAATATCAGGGAGGGAAAGCAGCTCCGCTCCAGCGCGTGACTCATGCGAGAGGAACGCCAAGCCCCGAGCGAGCCAAGGCAAAACAGCTGAGTGGCAAACCCTGCACGGGGGAGAAGAGTCGCCCTTAAAAATGCAGACTGCATTTTTTTCCACCAAGAAAGAGGCTGTATTTTTTATACTATGAGCTGTATACAAGACCCTGGTGAAGGCAGGACTCACAGTGTGGGGTGCATTTGTCGAAACGTGGGTGCCAAATACCATCTCAGATGTCCTGTGAGGCCTGGGTGGGCCTGGAAGACCTGACTGGTGATGCACAGCCTTCTGTGCTGGCAGAATCTGTTGGAAGGTAGGAGGGCTCTGCTAGGGGACCTGGAACGCTTGGATAGATGGGCAGAGTCCAATAAGATGAAGTTCAATAAGCCTAAGTGCCGAGTCCTGCATTTTGGCCACAATAACCCCCTGGAACGCTATAGGCTGGGGACAGAGTGGCTGGACAGTGCCCAGGCAGAAAGNCACAGTCTTAAGCTGCGCCAAGGAAAATATAGGTTGGATACTAGGAAAAAGTTTTTTACAGAAAGAGTGATAAAATACTGGAATGGCCTGCCCGGGGAGGTGGTGGAATCACCATCCCTGGACGTGTTTAAAAAGAGATTGGATGTGGCACTCAGTGCCATGGTTTAGTTGAGGTGTTGGGGCATGGGTTGGACTCGATGATCTTGAAGGTCTTTTCCAACCTGGTGATTCTGTGATTCTGTGATTCAGAAGAATGGGAAACAGCTGCAAATTAAGGCACCTAAATCACAGAATTTTTTGGGTTGGAAAAGACCTTTGAGACCACTGAGTCCAACCAGAGACTGCCAAAGCTACCACTAAATCATGTCCCCAGGTGCCACATTCACACATCTTTTAAATTCCTCCAGGAATGGTGACTCCACCACATCTCTGGGAAGTCTGTTTCAATGCTTGACAAGCCTTTTAGTGCTGACATTTTCCCCAACAGCCAATCTAAACCCCCCTTAGCCCAATTAAAGATTATTTCCTCTTTTCCTATCACTTGTTACCTGGGAGAAGAGATCGACCCTCACTTCTCAGTGCGCGCCCATAGCTACTGGGAGAGAATTAAATCAGTACAGCCAGTGAAGAGTGGAGAGCAGTCAAAATGCACAGGAGGTGACTACTTTTCAGTAGACAGACGGAGTGGAGGAAGTTTGCAGCTCCTGGGAAGCACAGACATACAACAGATTTAAAAAATGCCGGAAAATTTACCTTTAAATTTATCATTTTCACCAGTCTTTTCAACGTTTTATCCAATTCTACCACTTTTTTCCTAATACAGTAGAAGAACTAAAAATGTAATGTCTCATCAGACTGGGAAAAGAATGTTGTAGTATGGGAAAAGCCCATAAAACAACACCCCATGGATTCCTGAGTCACCTGGAAAAGGCAAACCTCCCCCTCTTTTTTTCCAGAGCAAGAACTGTGGGGTAATGAAGCAAATCCAGGGGGAGACAGGAATGAAAGAAAGAAAGAAGGTAACTCTCATGTAAAGCCTAAATGAGCAAGAACTTCATGCCACAGACTGTTGTGCATCCTGAAACCTTACACGGGCTTGAAAATGCAACTGGACTATGAAAAGGAGAAGGAGGGGAAAAAAAGGAAGAACAAAAATACATTGTGTGGTATTAAATGTGGCACCTCTGACTGCAGGAACATGGGAAAACATTGGGAGAAGCCCACTGTTTTCTCTTTTGTCATGTTCTTCACAAAACAGCCTGGATTTGGTTCATTTTGCATGGGCACACCTGTCCTGACCCAGTTCATCTCTTCCTGTGACAATTCTAGAAGGAAATATTTCCAGAGAGCACGAAACCAGACAGTTCAAGAGCTGCCAGGCTACCTGAAATTCACCCCCTCTGGTCAGCTGCTCCCTTTTACCTCTCTCCATGGCCATGGTGAGGATGCCTCCACTCAGCCCCAGTAATTTGGACTTATAAACAAGGTTAGACCCAACCCTAAGAGCCAGGTTTGAAGATAACCAGATCTCCATCACCCAAGAGAGGAGAGAAAGGATGAAAGAGAAAGCAAGAGCATTAACAGAGGCCTGTCACATACCAAGGGCTCATGGCTGAGCATCCTTCTGTGTCCAGGCAGATCAAATCTAAATCCATCATGATTTTATGAAGTGAATTTATGAAAGTAAACACATTTTGGAGACTAAAGT
Source organism: Dicrurus megarhynchus (assembly GCA_013399195.1). Classification (NCBI taxonomy): domain Eukaryota; kingdom Metazoa; phylum Chordata; class Aves; order Passeriformes; family Dicruridae; genus Dicrurus; species Dicrurus megarhynchus. The sequence continues at coordinate 439,436 of VXAD01012527.1, forward strand.
CAGGAATGGGAACAAGGACCTAACAGGTACCAAGTTCACACCTGATGAAGAGCATGCAAAATACGCATCTGTGTCATGCTTCATTTTACTGCTCTGCACAGAAATGCTGTAATTATGTCATGTAATTGCATCCCTGTTAGAGATGAATGTGAATCAAGGCAGTTATGAGGTATAAAAGTATTTAAGTCCCAATAAGGTGAGGTGAGAGGCAGACTCTGCTCTGCTGTACCTGCTCTCAGCTGGTGACAGCAATGCCCACAGAACTTCCATCAAACAGGAATTTCCATTCCAACATCATTACACAGAGGTGAAATATTGAGTAGAAATACAGACTCCCACACTTGATTTTTTAAATCCTCTATCCAAGCTTGTCTAATCTCGCTGGTCCCATTATTTTACTGGTTGGTGGGTGTTTTTAGTGACTTTGCTCTACGTAAACAATAGGATCCACATTTGAGAATTGTTTCCCCTTGCCCTTTGCAGCCATCAGCCAGGTTTTTAACGGGTATTTTTTGCCTCAGAAACCTTTTTCAGCCTGAAGAAAGTGCCATTCTGAAAATAAATAAAACATAAAAGGAAGGAGACCTCTGGAATGGAGTTGGGACATGGACCAAAAGAACTTGTATTTCAAATGTTCTATTGCACTGTTTGCTTGTGTTACATTCAAAGCTTTGGGAAGCCATCCAAACCAAAGAGACACAAAATAATCCAAGGAAATTACAGCTGCAAGGTGCCAGTGACACAAAAAAAGTGTTTTGATGGGGAAAACAAAACTGAAAATTCAAGGATGAGGTGAAAAGCATGGAACAGCTTATGCAGGAAGAGAAATGTCCAAAAAACAAAAGGTGGACTGAGGAGAATTTTCACCACCACCACTCCCCAAAAAATAAAGTGACAAAGGCAATGAAAGGAGCGCTGGGGCAGAAATTAATTGCACGAAAGGGGGAGTTTTCATCCTTTCCACAGGTTTTTGCTTCCCCTCTTATCTCACTGGAGGATCTAAGGGGTCCAGAAGAGCTGGAGGGGAGGGGATGTGGTGGTTGCTGAGTCCCTGAGCACATAAAGCTCTTCTGAAGACGCATCAGAGAAAGTCTGAGGACACCTCCCTATTTCCAAAACCACTCACAAGCTCATTGCTCCTCTTCAACATTTTTACAAGGACATATGGTGATAGGACAAAGGGGGAATGGCTTCAAACTGAAAGAAAGCAGGTTTAGATTGGATATTAGGAAGAAATTCTTCCCTGTGAGGGTGGTAAGGCCCTGGAACAGACTGCCCAGAAAAGTTGGGGATGCCCCACCCCTGGAAGTGTTCAAGGCCAGACTGGACAGAGCTCTGAGAAACCTGGTCCAGCAGAAAGTGTCCCTTCCCGTGGCAGGGGAGCTGGAAGTGGATGAGTTTTAAGGTCCCCTCCAACCCAACCATTCAATGATTTGTATTCCCCTTGGTAAATAACCCGATTAAGTCACATTTAACTTGAAAAAAAAGAATGCTCAAAAGACACATCAGCTATGCAAAAATGAAAACTGTCCTTAAATTTAAAGAGGATAGAAAAGCTTATCTTGTTGTACCTTTCAAATCAAACCCCAATTTCACTATTAGGAGGAAAATAAAACCACTGCAACTGGAGCATAAAGGAAATAGTTTAAGGTCAAATAAAACCACAAACAATTCAGACAATTAAGATCATGGGAGCACTGGGAGGGTGCAGGGAGTTGTGTCTAATGGGTTCCACAACAAGACCAGAAATACTCAAACCGAGCAGTGCCTCCTTCTTTGTGCTGCCTTAATCCAGGGATTAAATGTTTTCCATGAAAGATAGGAGAATCTGGCCCCTAATGATTACATGCCCATAAAAATCAGAAGGTATTGCTGTTATCTCAAGTAGGTATCATAAACTACTGCATCAATTAAATTTTGCCAGGCACTGTACACACTGCAGATCCTTCAGAATAAATTGTTTCAGTGCAAAAACAGAGGATGTGCAGCCCCAGCAGGGAGGGGTAGTCCCACTTTAAATTGCTCAAAGGAAACACCTGCCTCTTACAGGCCATTATTTGGCAAGGAAACATCTTAAAAATCCATTTTCAAATACTCAATCCAAGAAGTTGAGATAGCCACTCTCTGCAGATAAAATTAAGACAAATTATAAAAGAATGAAAGGCTAAAATAAGAAATCTGGTCCAGATGGATTCCCGGCTGAATTCTATAAAATATTTACAGATCTTCTGTCACCAAAACTTACGTTTCTTTTTGATGAGGTGGAAACCAAAGGCTCTCCACCTGTCTTATTTTTATTTTTTGGTTTTAAACCCTCATGGAAGATATAATTAAGTTATTTAGGAGAAAAAAAAAAAAAAAGGAAAATAAGAAAAAACAAAAACCAAACCAAAATAAACCACCAAAGCCCAACTGACTTTAATCAGTGGGTAATAATTGCAGCTCCAATTAATCAATGTTGATTCTACAAATTCTATACAAAAGAGAGATTTTCCCTTTGCTTCATTTAGTCCAAAATTTTTCCCTAAATTCTAAGTTCAAGATTTTGATCATTAAAATAGGCTTAGCTTGGATAAGCACAGCCTGATACCACCATCATTCACATAACAAATTAACAGCCTAGTCCCATGACAGTGCTGTCTCTAGATACCAAAAGATACTTCATCATGTGTCAGAAGGGTAAAACATCCACTTTTTCATTTCGGACCAGCCAAAAAAGTTCTCAGTTTTCTGCTCCTAAATCCGTACATTCCATTTTCCAGCAGCCAGACTGACAGAGCTCAGCTCCCCAAGGAGGAGGGAGCAGTTTATATGTACATGGCATGCTGACTTTCTGTTTGTTGTGGTCCTGTAGGTGATGGAGCAGAGGGAAACAGAGCAATCCTTTAAACTGCCAATTATCCCATCAGTCCTGGCAGGACTTTTGGAGAAGGATGTGGCTGAATGCCAGCAACTCAACCCTTTTGTTTCAGGGTGTGCATCCAGGCACTGTTTGGTACCTCTGGGTTTGATCCCCTGAAACCAGGGGATGAAGGTCCAGGTCGTGGCTCTCAGATTTCTTGCTCAAGGCTCTGCATCTTTGTTCTCCCTGCCTCCAGTAAGAGAGCCAAAGGTCTTAAAACATGAATTCCTACCACAACAATCACAGAATCATAGAATTTGTTTAGGTAGGAAAAGCCCTCTGAGATCATCGAGTCCAACCCTTCCCCCAGCACTGCCAAGGCCACCACTAACCCATGTCCCTAAGTGCCACATCTACACATCTTTTAAATCCACCCAGGGATGGTGACTCCACCACTGCCCTGGGCAGCCTGTTCCAAGGTTTGGCAGCCCTTTAAGTGAGGATTTTTTTCCTAATGCATATGCTAGACCAGAATTTTTATCTTTGTTGGCTGTTCTCAGCTCTGTGCAGCACAAAGAACTATCTCCACATATCTATTTGCAGATTAAAAGGGAAAAACAAGCAAACAAGCAAAACCCACCCCACTATGGTCTGCTTCCAAAGCCATTTCACATATTATGAGATAGGAACTTAAAATGTTTTAGATGTTGGAGGTGTATCCCTTTTTTTCAATCTGACCTTGGATTCATTTCTCAGTTATTACGCTTTTTACAAGTGAAATAAGAGACTACATAATGATTTGGTCTCCACTGGATGTTGACTTGATAAACACTACAATTAATTCAAATTACCATGCTGCCCTTCCTTTCCCTTCACACTTTCAGAAACGTCTCTCTAAACCAAATCTATGATTACCAGTCATACACAAAAGCTTCAGAAAAACACTCCTCCACAAGCATATGGCAGAGCAAATTTGTCCAGCGTTGCCGGCTTTCCATGGCATTTATCTCGAGGAAGGCATTACACAGCGATAGAGATGGCTGCATGTGTTGGCTTCCCTCAGAAAGGCACAGAGCTATCCTTCATCCCATTATGGAGTGCACCGTATCCTCAGGAGAGCGTCCTGCTCCCACAGATGCTTCGGGCAGACGAGGACTGTGATCAGCTATCCATGATCTCAGCTGTGATACCCACTCTTAAAGTCAAGGCTGTGCTTTCTAGGAGCTGTATCAGACTTCAGGCACACGCCATGGCAACCAAATTCAAGTACACTTGTTTGAAACCCTCACTTAGTCAGAGGAAAAAAAAAGGATGGGAGGGGAAGGAAAAAAATAGCAGCAAGTTTAACTTAGCACTTTATGGACAACATAATGCACAGAATCATTTAGGTTGGAAAGGATCTCTAAGATCATCAAGTCTCATCTTTGACTGATCTCCACCTTGTCAACCAGACCAGAGCACTGAGTGCCATGTCCAGTTATTTCTTGGATACCTCCAGGGATGGGGACTCCACTACTTTCCTGGGCAGCCCCTTCCAATACTTGACAACCCTTTCCATGAAGAAATTCCTCCTGATGTCCAACCTGAACCTCCCTGGTGCAGCTTGAGACCATTTCCTCTCGTCCTGTCCCTTGTTCCCTGAGAGAAGAGACCAACACCCGTCTGGATGCATCCTCCTGTCAGGGAGTTGTAGAGAGCAGGAAGATCACCCTTGACCCTCCTTTACTGCAGGCTGAGCCCCCCCCAGTTCCCTCAACTGTTCCTTACAGGATTTATTCTTTAGACCCTCTCCCAGCTCTTTTCCCTTCTCTGGACACGCTCCACCCCCTCAATGCCTTTCTTGAAATGAGGGGCCCAGAACTGGACGCAGCACTCAATGCGTGTCCTCACCAGTGGCCAGCACAGAGGGACAATCACAGCCCTGGTCCTGCTGGCCACACTACTTTTCATACAATCCAGGATGCCCTTGGCCTTCTTGCCCACCTGGGCACACGCTGGTTTATGCCCAGATACACAACAGCCACTGGTTAAAACATGGCAACAATCAGCACACCCCCACCACAGACCCACTGTTCCTGAGATTCCCCTACGCAAGAGAAGGAAGAGCACAGGGAACAGCACTTCAGCTGTCAAACATTACAGCAGCTGCTGGTATGAGTTAACCTGAACCATTACAGCCTCCCTCCTGTATCAGGACATTGTCCCAGAGCACACTGAAGCAATTCAGCCTCCTGGATTTAACAGCATGACACTGGTGCTCAGGTACAGCGAGATGGAAAAGCTCTTAAAATAACAACCCCAAACGGTGTAATTTCATTAAGGCAGGCTGACCCTTGCTGCTTCTGCTCATGTTCCTCCCTGGTATTGTTACTCTGTGATTTAGTTCACTCCCTGGCAAAACTCCTTTTTCTTTCTGTCTTCCGAGTCATGTATATATTTATAAATATAAAGGAATAGAGAGAACAGAGATAAACCCTCAAGGTATTTCTTTCCATGCTGGTCCAAGCGAGAATACAAGAAGATATTCTGTGTGATACAGCCAGTGGTTTGCAAGAGTTTGCACAGCCTTCCTTCAGTGCTTATTTAATTACCAAAAACAGGTACAAGAGCTAACAGCGCCTCATGGATACATAGAAGACTCTCCAAGCTCAACTGATGGTTCTGCAAGTTAAAGGCTCAAAAGTTGCTAAAAACTACAAAACCCACAAAACCAAAAACAAACAAGGAAACAAACACCAACAAAACCCCAAAAACTTTGGATGGTTTGGGTTGGAAATCTAGCCCTGCCCTCCCTGCCACGGGCAGGGACACCTTCCACTAGACCAGGCTGCTCCAAGTCCCATCCAGCCTGGCCTTGGACACTTCCAGGGATGGGGCAGCCACCGCTTCTCTGGGTACCCTGTGCCAGGGCCTCACCACCCTCACAGAAAGAAACATAGAATTTCTTTCTAATATCCAATCTAAATCTTCACTCTGTCAGTTTGAAGTCATTTGCCCTCGTCCTGGTACTCCAGGCCCTTGTCCCAAGTCCCTCTCCACCTCTCTTGGAGCCACTTTAGGCACTGGAGGGGCTCTAAGGTCTCCCGAGAGCCTTCCCTTCTCCAGGTTGGACACCCCCAGCTCTCCCAGCTGTTCTCCAGAGCAGAGGGGCTCCAGCCCTTGGAGCATCTTCATGTTTTCCTCTGGACTCAGGTCAAGAAGTCCATGTCTTTCTTATGTTGTAACCTTGGACCTGGATAAATTACTCCAGGGGGTCTCACAAGAGTGGAGCAGAGAGGAAGAATCCCCCTGCCAACAAAAATGATGCAGATAAATTAAAATTGAAGAACTCCCTGGACCCGGTAACTCAAGGAAGACTCTACTTTGAAAAACCTGAACAGTCTGAAACCTGCATTTCCTGCAAGGGGGAAGACCTGATGAGTTTTCAGGTATTTCATTCTCCGGCTCTTCTCCAGGAGCTCTGCACACAAAAATTTCTCCTTCAGGAAAAAAACATTTCAGTTTTGCAGGTATGTCAATCTCTGTATTTTAAATTCATGCCCCATCCCTGGAAGTGTCCAAGGCCAGGCTGGATGAGGCTTGGAGCAACCTGGTCTAGTGGAAGGTGTCCCTGCCCATGGAAAGGGACACTTATATTCACACTTACATTCATTTCTAGTCTATACGTTAATTAGCTTTTGAAATAACCCAAAAATGAGACACCTCCTAGAATCTCTTTAAAATACTTGAATTTGTCAAGCGAGTCTCAATATGTAACTTCACATTATTTGTTCCTCTCTAAAACAAGTCTGTAATGAACCAAACAGAGGCACCAGAATCCCAAATAAAGATAAAGACCATCAACCTCAACCTAAAATCCTCTGGAGAGGGTGAACACCAATCTGTAATTTCAAGCTGTGGTCTCAAGAGAGCTTCTTCCTTTCCTAAATATGTCAGAACTCTTGACTATCACTGTCCAACCCAGCCTCCCACGCTGTTTTACCCACGGGAGAACCCAGAAACCACATTTGCCAGCCTTTGCAAAAACCTGTCAATTTTTTTACTTAATGAAGTAAAACTTAAAAGCATTTGAATAATTATTTGATGCATTTCATGACTAAATCAACCCAGAACTTTTCAGCCAGTGAGGAAGACAGGGATGTAAACTTCATTACAGTTCAGTACAACCGCCAGGAAAGGGAAGAACTTCATAAAAAGGGTTGGTTCAGTACATCAGTGCCAACCTTTCCGACAGGACTGGGTTATTTCATCCACCAGCCCCTCAAAGAGCATTTGGTGGTCAAAATATTCAGTCTTCCCATTAGGGAAGCTTTGATAGCCACATACGGATGGATACCATCAAAAAGGTGTTCCTGCCCATGGTGGGGGTTTGGATAAAATGGTCCTTGAGGTCCTTTCCAACCCAAACTATTCAATGATTCTGTGTCTGAAAAGCTGTAGAGGCCTTTTTATACTCAGGACATGACTTTTCCATGTTTTAACCTCTTCAGGAGTCACCAACAAAGCAAGGGAATCCAAAACACTGACAAAAACACCAAATACAAGCACTTGCCTATGAAGTGTAAAGAAAAATGTTTTCTTGAGGGATTTCAGTCTAACTGGCATGTGCTTGAAGGCTCCTGCTGTCAGGTCTGAAACACCCCTGGAATTATTACACATTACAGCTGACAAGTTTCCTACCTCAGAAAGACTGTTCTTCGCTCCAGGGAATTTTGTGATAGACCTCATCTTGATATAGAGGAATTGATCAAAGAACTGAAAATTAGTGGCTGCTTGGGTAATCATGACTTGTTCACTTAAAAAAAAACCCTCAAAAGATATTAAAGAAAAATTAAGTCTAGAACCTTGCTGGTTTCAAAAGGCCTGTTTTAAAAAGGCATTTAATTATAAAAATAGAAGGGTGTAAGAGATGATAAAAATAACAACATGTAGGAATTTCAAAGGTATCCCTTCCTGGATATCCACAATTCTCAGCTAGGGAAGATGGAAATCTTTCCTACATGGGGTAAAGAACTCTATAAAACACTCCAAAACCTTATGTTTGCATAGGTACTTGGGGGAAAAAAAAGGAAAACAAATAAACCAGAGAAAAAAATCCACAAAAATCACCCCCATTCCACCACAAAAAATGATACAAGAAATCTACAGCCAAAAAAATAACCCAAATAACCAAGAAAAAAAAAAAAAAGGTGGAGGCAAAAATTAATTTTCACAGTGGAGCTGGTATAGGAGAGGAGACTGAACTCAGGAACAATTCAGATAAATCAGGAATGTTTGTAAATTATTTCAACCTTCGGAAAATATTTGAAAAACATTCAAACACAAAATTTCACTAAAAGTCAGTGGAAATTAATGTCCACCCCATCGCTTGCTCAGGAAAGTCCAAAAATAGCAACTCAGATGTGATTAAATCCAGCAAGCCTGGGTAACACAAGCACCAAGCGCTGTGAAAGAGCAGGGCAAGCAGCGATTTGGCTCATTAGTGCTGATTTGTGACACCATTTGGAAAGAATCAAGGGAATTCCAGAAGAAAAGCTAACGTGGAATCAAAGCGAAAGGGTAAAGCAGGTACTGTGCTCATTAATGGCCTGCCAGCCTAACAACAAATCCAGGAGAAGAAGAGGGAAAAAAAAAAAAAGAAAGGAAAGATGAAAAAGAAGACTCAATTATTAAAGAAGAATTATTTAATTTGGGGCTGCAATGGGCAATTTAGCACTTCCTTTCTCACCGACAAGGAAGGGACAGCTCAATGCATTGGTTCTTCAACTGCTGGAAACCTCAGCCCATGAGAGACAGTTATTAAATATTCAAATCAGTGTGGATTTATGGAAACTGTGGTTTACTGAAGCTCAGGAAATGTTTTCATCCACAGGACCACTGATGACGTGAAACCTGGGAGGCATCATCTTGAGTGAGCATGGAAAACCGATGTGTCCCAGAGTGAAAAAACTCATCGACCACAAGGTATCAGGCTATAATTACATGCAAGCCAATTCCAGAGGTGGGACAAGTTTCCAAAACAGTCCAACAGGGATGGATTAGGCATTGGAATGGTCTGCCCCTGCCCAACTCTACTGCCAAGTTTGATGAAACCCTAACAGAGCATCAAAAGAGAATCCAGAGAACACAGGGCCTACAGGAGAGATGGGGAAGGACTTCGGACAAGTGTACAGAGCCACAGGACAAGGGGGAATGGCTTCAAACTGAAGGAGGGAAGGTTTAGATTGGATATTAGGAAGAAATTCTTCCCTGTGAGGGTGGTGAGGCCCTGGCACAGGATGCCCAGAGAAGCTGTGGCTGCCCCATCACTGGAATTGCTCCAGGCCAGGTTGGACAGAGCTTGGAGCAACCTTGGATATTGGAAGGTGCCCCTGCCCATGGCGGAGGGATGGAACTGATGATCTTTAAGGTCCCTTCCAAACCAAACCATTCCATGGCTCTTAGGACTTGCTCCCTTGGCATGCAAAAGCTGAAGCTCCTGAAAGAAAGCAGCACCAAAGACAACTGAAGTGGAAAACTGATGTTCAGCATAAAATTACGAGCTTAGGTCACATAAATCCAGGCAAAAAATTCTCCTTTGGCACTGAGGTTCTCAGGGTTTCCAAGCCATGCTCCCTGGATCAGTAACCTCTCATCTGGAGGCTTGCCTTGAGCCAGTGGTTGGGATCCACAGCAGTGTCACCAACACCTCAGCTTTGCTGTCTGAAGTCCTTAAAAAGGAATCATCCTCTTCCCCAGGAGCTATTTACATTCCATTGTTGTTTCTCTCTCTGTCGAAGTGTTTAAATTGTACAAATACATCACAGCCTTACCCTTCTCTATTAAATATTAAAAGGATTGTTTGTTTATGTTTATTTTTGCTCTTTGATCCTTCTTTTTAAATTTAGAAATAGAATGCAAAGAAACAACCGTGCTCGACTTTGCATTAGTGCTGCTCTACCTAAATTATTGTATTACAAACACATCTTTCTTGTCTTTGCACAAAATTTTGTTTGTTAATGGAAGTTTAAAACATTCTTGGTATCTCACCTAGGAAGGTGTTTCTTCCAGGAAAGCAGAACTGCAAGCAAATATATTTCATGCAAGAACACATAAAACCATTAACATCATGTAGTGAAGTAACTACAGCACTAAGAGGGGAAAAAAAAGGAAAATAAATAAATAAATAAATAAAAATAAACCCAAAATATTAGAATGGTGGATTTACAGCAACTTAGAAAATTTTGAAAGACAGATTTTATTTTAGGTCATATCTTGAAACAGCTCCTGGGTTTCTTCATTCTGGGAAAAAATCTGGGGTATGGAGGGAATGTGTGGGTTTAATTTCATCTTTATTTCTCACTACCCAAATGTATTTTAATTTGCAATAAATTAATTTTCCTCGAGTCAAGTCTGTTTTGCCCATGAGGGTAATTAGTCAGTGATCTCCCTGTCTGTATCTTGACCCATGAGCTCTCTCATCCTACTTTTTTCCCTCTCATCCAGCTGGGAAGTGGGGAATGAGCAGCTGGGTGGCTGCTTGGCTGTTTGCAGAGGCTGATCCACCACAGGCAGCACCAGGTGTAAAACACAGCAGTTCAGAGGTAAAATGAGAAAGTTCAGGTTCAACCACGTCCAAAAGCTTAGCCCTGTTCCTATAACTCTTCTCCTGACATAGCTCCTGCCTCACACATTCATGGAATTTTTTCCCTTATCCTGAGATTTGACACTGCTGTTCTTCCACTTGCTCCACATTCCCTTACAGGACAGTATTTCCCTCTAGCAAAGCTCTTTTCCAACTTATCCCTTCCTCTCTTGCTACACCAAAATATTCAACATATGAGCACCTTTTAAATCATTCCTCCACAATCCAAAATGAACAATTACACATGGAAGCTGTTTGGTTTTGGTTTTTTTCTCCTATGTTTGTGCAGCACCTGGGACCCCCAAGTTGCCTATTAAAAAAAATATATGGCAAAATGGAGCTACAAAGAATTGGACAGCAAAAAAAAAAAAAATACTGAAAGACTATAACAACAGAAACCAGCAGAGATATGATTAAAAAAAAATGAAATAAAATCCACCAATCTGCATTCACCCCAGCTTTGGTTTCAGCTATTAATGTGCAAATGATGACTGCTCAGATCTGCTGTGCTGCAAATTGCTCAAGTTCAGATTCACCCACCTTAGTAGGAAGCTAATAAGAAAAATGTTATTATTCATCTCTTACTTTTACCTGTAAGTTCACCACTTTTGATTCTTAAGACATGGACATTTAACAAGTTATTTAAGTGCCACTGTAGCTATGTGCAGCCCAATGTCCTTTGCTCCAGAGAAGTTAGTCCAGGCATTTCAACTCCAGAATTTCATAAATTTAAAATGGAGAGTTTAGTTTGGTCTCTTCTAGAACATCAGAAAGTTGTCAAATTCCCATTTGTTGCCTTTTAACTCATTTATGTGACCACAAAGTATCTTCCACAGAAATGTCCATGTCCATGCAAGAGTAACCAAAAATTACTGAATCCATTCATTCCTCCTGCAATTTGTGCTACTGGTGTTCATGTCCATTGCTGGAGGTGCACACACACCTTTTCTCTGCTGGTAATTTATTGTTTCTCTGTTCCAACACGCCACCATCACATTTTTCTTTTCCTGAATTACATAAAATTACATTTCTGTGTAATTTTATGCTTGATTATGTCTCTAGCATGAGGAAGCACATGATTACCATGTGTGGGTTGTAACACATTTTCCCTATTAAATGTGGTAGCCTACAGTCTGCAGAAACCACTAAGAATTATTATTGGCTACAAGAAGATTATTTTTCGGTTGTTTTTTTGGGGTTTTTTTTTTTTTTGCTGATTGGTTGGGGAAGGGTTTTTTTGGTGTTTTGGTTTGGGTTTGGTTTTTGTTTTTTTTTTTTTCCTAGCAGACCACAAAAAACCTGCAAAATCTGTTTTGATTTCTCTTTCCTCAGCAATCTCCAGATGGGGAAGACCATTAGAGGAAGGTTGAAAAACCCAACCCATAGCAACCAAAACCATGCAATTTTCAGCTCAGACTCCACTACAGATTCTGGCTTCTCTGACACCTGGTACCTTCCACTCACCTCTTACCAGCTCACCCTGCACTAAGTAAATGACTGCAGTGGTTTTAACATCCCCATCAGGTGACTCATCCATTAACACCAGTTCTAGCAAATTCCTTCTCAAAAACAGGATCCCCCAAGTCCTCCTCTTCACCCCACTTATCCTCCGTGCACCACCACAGCATGACAGACAGATCATGGAATCCTTTAGGTTGGAAAAGACCTTTGGGATCATCAAGCCAACCATTAACCCAGCACTGCCAAAGCCACCACTAAACACGTCCCCATGTGCCACATCTACATATCTTTTAAATGCCTCCAGGGATGGTGACTCCATCCCTTCCCTGGGCAGCCTCTTCCAACCCTTTTTATGGAGAATTTTTTCCTAATATCCAATCTCAATGTCCCCTGGCTCAACTCAAGGCTGTTTCCTCTTGTCCTGTGGCTTGTTACTTGAGGGAAGCTCCACCTGATATCACTTAAACCAACAGCCTCAAAGCGCACAGACTTCACCATCTATATTTGGCTTCCCATGGAGGAAAAGAAAAAAGGGAAACAGAAAATAAAAGCAGGATGAAATCCCCCTGATGATATTTATCTACTCTCCCACTTGGCCCTACAGACATTGTCTGTCTCCACCCCAGAGCCACCAACCAGGTTACGGAGCAGAAGAAGGAAAAGGGGATTTAATGATAACTCTGATCATGAAGATGCCACCAACCAATGCCTTGTGTGCAACATTTCATTCAAAACTAATTGCAGAAGTTCAAATAATTAAGCACATGCATAAAAAAACAGCAGTTTTACCATCCTTTAGTGCTCAAAAAAACCCCAAGACACCACTGTGAGAGTTAAATGCTCAGCTAAAGTGAGTGGTTTAAATCTGTAGAAAGGATTTGACAGGGATCAAATACTCCAGACCAGAAATTCCCAAATCAAGGAAGGGGAAGGGAAAGGGGAAGGGGAAGGAAAGGGTAAGATATAATCTTCCAGTCTCCCCAGGTTGTCACTGCACCATCCCTCTTCCCCCTCTGTCCCTGAAAAATTCACAAGTTTTAGCCATACTCAATAAACTCATGATTTATAAAACAATCAGCCTTTCTATGTATCGTGCCCTAGCTGCTCAGGAAAAAAATCCAAAACAACCAACCCACTGTATTTGGTGGGAAGATGCAGTAGTGGGTATATAATCAAAAAAGGCAAAATCTCCCTATTTCACTCCCATAAAAACCTCTCCAGAACTTCAAACCACCTCTACTACTACTTTTTACTACTGAATAGCTCCATATTTCACAGTCCCTCTCTCTCTGCACACGCCTTGGATTCCCACATGGCCATCCAGGAGCTCAAAAATGTCACGTCTGTTATTAAAAATAACATCCAAACACATTTTCCTTCATTCATTCATAGCAAGAGGTGCTTCTTTCTGGGTGAACTTCCAGCCTGCTTCGGCAAGCAGAACTGACTCACTTCTCCCACAAACTACTGCATGCCTTTTACATTATTCATACTCCAAGTTGTTATTTCTTTGCATTAGCAAACAAGAACAAAATATCCAGGCTTTCATTTTTATGTCTTTCAATGAGGTGAAAATGCTGTCGATGGATTTCTTCCTCAAGCAAAAAGTTTGCTGGACCAACAGCCTGCTGTAATTAAGGTTAGACACCTCAATTAAAAAGAAAATCCAATTTTTGGTGTGTTGTTTTTTTCCTTGGCAGAATCACCATTTCTCTATGTGATACGTGAGTTGCAGGATGCTGCCAGATAACACATAGCACATAAACATAAAATGATAGAGATTATTAAAGACTATTCTGAGTTAAGTAATAAACACACTGCAGCAGAATTTTCTTAGAGGTGGTGGACCAACATGCAAAGGACCGGAGACGGAAAAGAAGTAATTAAAGAGGTAACTTCCATCCCTGGCCCGGCTGCTATCCCAATCTTCAGGGTGTTTTTCATGGCCTGAAGCTTTCACCAGTTTTAGTTTGACAAATGGGGAGTGGGGAAGAAAAAAAAAATTAGATAAAAGTGTTATTTAGGATCTCCTCCACATTAATTAAAAACCTGCTGATGAGACAGAAGAAACAAAGCAAGTCGTGTTACTGCCCAGAGAGGTTGTGGATGCCTCATCTCTTTAAGTGTTGAAGGACAGGTTGGATGAGGCTCTGAGCAACCTAATTTAGTGAGTGGCACCTCTGCCCATGGCAGGGGGCTGGAATTAGATGCTATTTAAGGTCCCTTCCAACCCAAACCACTCTGCGATACTCTATATATAATATAGAACAAATAAAATGTCTGCAAATATAAATACATAATTAGGTATCTTTCATACTGAACGTGTTTGGTTAATGGTTTGAGTACCAGGCTAATCAGATCCTCTGCTCCCCACTCCCCCTCATCCTTGGTCACCTGGGATGCTCCCACAGAGCAAGGGAACATCCCAGCTCTCTTCCTACCCCATTCACTGGCTGTGTTTGGAGAGCTCTGCTTTGCAGCTAAAAACTGCAAGGTTAACTGCAAGATTTTCCATCTTTTCTCAAAATATGGGTGGGAATGATGCAAAGAGCAACGGGATTCCCTTCCTGTTTCTATCACTTCTTATTTTTCCTTTTTTTTTTTTTTTATTCTGAATTTCCTTTGCAGCAGAACGTGCATAAATTAAACACTGACGAAGGGTGGAAGGAGCAGAGAGGGAAATGGAAGGGGGAGGGAGGTATAATGCAATTATAACACCTAAGCCAATCTATTGCAGAGCTGCAGGGGACAAGGACAGAGAGATCCTGTCGTGAATAGTTCCTGCTGCTCCCGAGGGCTTCACCAGCTCAGCTCCAGCCTCCAACACCTTCAGCACCAAGAGCAGGAGCTGCCTGTCCTGAGCATCATGGCTTAAACTGACTGGACAATGGAAAGATGTCCTGCTCCCCCCAGCCAGGAGCGATGCAGATGAAGCACAGCCGAGCTTTAATTAGAGAAGAACTGATAAACACGTCAAGGTGCTGGGAGGGTTGTTCTGCCAAGGTGAGTTTTGCAGGATTTAGGGCTGGTTGGATGCTGGTGCCACCAGACATGTGTGACCAAGACTCAGGCGGTGTAAAACACATTTACCAAATGCATCATCTTCCTCTGAATCAGTGAGATTAACTTTTCCTTTGAAAAAAAGGCAGGAAAAAAGTGAATGCCACAAAGGAGATGGGAAGTTCCAGATGCTTCGCCTGGAACTTCATGGGAAGAACCGCCAAGACCTCAGGGTGGATGTGGAGCACTGACGTTGTAGAAAGGAGTGGGGAAATTACAAACCGAATTCAGATTTTCATTGCACAAAAACAGAAGGGAGAGGGATGAAATCCTCAGCTGTGTGCCACCATGTCACTTCCAGAGAGTGGCTTTTCTGACTGCCACCGTACTTCACATGGCAGTTTTAAAGGTTATGGCTGAAGGGGCTCTTCCAGCAAAGCCTTCAGTGAACTCTGAGTAAAATAAAAACACACACGAAACAAGCCAACGATAAAAGCAAGGCAAGGACAAAATTTCTGAGCAAACACCCCCCCCCCACCAAGGGTTGCTGCCTTGCTCTGGAAACCTTTCTGCCACCCTGCCTTCTGCAACACTCTCCCAAATTCATTTACTTGCAGGATCATTCCTAGCAGCACCCAAGTCCAGTAAACAGTGAGGCACATCCTACCACAAGGTCAGGAGCAACCTAGAACTGCAATTCCTGTCTGTCCAGCCAAGCAAAACGAGTGTGCAGCATCACTCACATTTCCAGGCGAAATGTTTCCATTTTCAGATATCTGCTACCGGCAGTGAAGCACTCACAAATAATGGATCATGATGTGAGCTCAGAGAAATTTTTAGAGGAATCAACTGAGGATAACCAAGTTCAAATAGGACTTAAAGAAAAATCCTGCCAATTCACACTCGGGTAAACAACAGCCAAACCATAAATTAATAAAGTATACCCAGTCAATGTACACACTACTTCTCCCTATTTTGACTTGAACAATAAAGTCCTAGGAGTTCATGACGTCGTCCTCCAGCAATCACCATCGTCTTGCTGGTGTCTAAATTGGAAAGGAGGCTCAGGGGAGACCTTATTGCTCTCTACAACTACCTGAAAGGAGGCTGTGGTGCAGTGGGGGTCAGCCACATTTCCCAGGCTTCCAGTGATAGGACAAGGGGGAATGGCCTCAAGTTGTGCCAGAGGTTCGGCTTGGATATAAGGAAAAATTTCCTCACTGGAAGAATGGTAAAGCATTGGAACAGAGAAGCAGTGTAGTCATCATCCCTGGAAGTGTTCAAAAAAGGAGCAGATGTGCTACTTTACCATAGGGTTTAGTGGGTGTGGTGGTGTTCGTTCAAAGTTTGGACCTTGATAGTCCTAAAGGTTTTTTCCAACCTTAATGATTCTATGACTCTGTGATTCCATCTCAAGATGCTTCTCCCTGGACATGGTTTGCCCCAAGGGCCATTCAACAGCTCCACCAGGCGAGCCCATCAGTGGTGCCATCACAGCTGATGGTTACAAAACTGCCCACAGGCAGCAGAAACCAAGCTGGAAGCTCCCTGAGAGAAAGCTGATGCCCACACACACCATCCAGTTGGAAAATCATGGCAATCAGAGGACACACGCCTGGCCTCAATCCTATTTCTTGTCTTTTTGGGCCAGTGGTGTTAGGGGAGGTCATGGCTCCCCTGGGCTGATGGAGAGCCCTCTCCAGCTGGTTAAGGACAAGGGCCTGGCTGTAGAACACGAGACTCATGTGGTGCTCTCACAGCTGAAGAGCAGTTTGCACATTCCAGATCATCTGCAGCCTGGAGGGCAGATGAGTGAGTAAAAAACATACCCAAACCACCTAAGGAGATATTCCTTAATCAACAGGGATCCAAAGAGGGAAGATCTACTTTGATGCAGTAGGATTTGTGAAGTATTTCAAGAGCCACATTCACTCACAGGCATCACAAAGAATGGGACATTCCCTAGCATCAGAAATGTTTTGACTTGCAATGAGTGTCCTGGAGTTGTGATCATTTTCCCACCAAGGCACCAGTTACACCACCCAAAACGTAACAACTGAAAACTCTTTTTCTATTTCTCTTCCTCAAGCTGAATCACACTTGGTTTTTACCTCTGGGGTACCAAGGATACCGATGCAATAGGAACATCCAAAACCAGAACATCAAATTCCTTATTCCCTAAAGAGTGAATAAATGCTGCTTTGTCTTTCAAGCTGAAAACTGAGCGTTTTCATTCTTCACTGGGGCTCTGCATGTGTGTGTGTGTCCTGGTGGGGGTGGGATAACCATAAAAACATCCCACATGGAAACAGCATTAGCACGTTCCTTTCACAGATATTTTTCTTCTTCTAACAAAGAACTATCTCACAGAATAGCCCCTCTCGTTCACCACCCAGCACAAAAAATATAAATACATCAGTCTATGACTACAAGAGCAGAAGGTGAATAATATCAGGTAGTTTAAATCTTGTTTTTCTTGCTTTGTTCCACTGGTTGCAACCTTTGAGGGAGTCAAGCACCTTATTTAGGGTATCTGCTTTGGAATAAAAAGAATCATTTTCCAGACCATAGAGGGGCTAAGAGCCAGATGCACTTTAATCCTTTCTGTTGTGGAGAACAGCTGGCTATGTTCCAGTAAACTGTTTTACTGATTTCCCATTTTTATATTTATCTACTTGTAGATATATTAAAAAAAAAAAAAAGGAAAAAGAAAAAAGAAAAAAGGGACAAGGCCAAAGGGGCGGTGGAATAGCAGGTGAAGGGTTCAAGAGCTGCATGTCCAACGTGCACCAGTGGCAAGAAAACCCATCCATCATCAGTTTGACTTCCTCAGCAAAAATCATCTTGTTTCCAAGTGGGAAACAAAATCTTCTCCATAAGCACAAGAACACCTGCAGACCCAGGATCACATTTTCAGTACAAGTGAAATTTCAATCCACAGGAAGCCATGGAGATGCTCCAAGGGCTGGAGCCCTCTGCTCTGGAGACAGGCTCGGAGAGATGGGGGTGTTCAGCCTGGGGAAGAGAAGGCTCCGGAGACATCTTAGACACTCTTCCAGTGCTTAAAGGGGCTCCAGGAGAGCTGGAGAGGGACTTTGGAGAAGGGATGGAGTGACAAGACAAGAGAGAATGGCTTTAAACTGACACAAGAGAGATTTAGATTGGTTATTAGAAAGAAATTCTATATTTCTTCATGTGAGGGTGGTGAGGCCCTGGCACAGGCTGCCCAGAGAAGCTGTGGCTGCCCCGTCCCTGGAAGGGTTCAAGACCGTGTTGGATGGAGCTTTGAGCAATCAACTGGAAGATGTCCCTTCCCATGGCAGGGGGTCAGAACTGGATGGTGTTTAGGATCTCATCCAACCCAAAGCATTCTGTGATTCCATGATTTTTTGCAGGATGAGAACATCCTGGGGAGCTGCATCTGTTTGCAGTAAAGCCTCACTACCTGCCCTCGAGGTTTATTTGCATTCTGTCACACCCAGGTGGCTGCCAAAACCCCACGTGTTTAACAGGAGGAACAAGCCTGTTGCATCAGGAATTAAAAACCAAATATATTATAATTATAATTATAATACATTATACTCAGCTCACCTCAAACCCACCTCCCTCCTGAGAGACATCCCTGCTCTAAAAAAAAGAAACAACTCAAAGGGACTCTCAACGTCCCCCCTTCCCCAAGCACAAAGTGGATGCTATTTAAATCCAGTGACAAATCTACAGCACACAAAGGACAGAGGAATTGAAGTTTGGGGAGAAATGATGTAATATGGTGAAAAATAATACTCAAAGGCTGAATTCTGCTATTTCCAACAGGCAGCTCAGCATCCATAGCCATGTTCCTTAGCTGTGCTCTCTTTCAAGAGCATCCTGTCAAAAAGTATCATTAAGTTTTACAGCCCATATATAGCAGTGACATTTTTATTCTGCTAATTGATTAAAAAGAGAGGCAAAAATAAAATCAACTTTTGAACTACCTAAGAGCAGTAGCTTTTTGGCATGGAATGATGTTATTTAAGATGAGTGCAGAGTCCTTAAAACAGCACGTTTGCCATGGACAAAGCTCTCTGCAGGCACCTTCTCTTGCCTGCAAGGATGATAATTATTTTCAGAAGAATAAATCCTAACTTGTAGTTTGCAACATCTCTTGCAGCCCTTTGAAACAGCATGATCTGAATTCTTTTCAGTGCAGCACTGCTGACCTTCACACATATAATATTACATTCATTAAATATCCTTTCTAGACTTGTTGCTGAGTTTTACCACTCTGGACAACTTTTCCTGTCCAAGTCTGTAACTCCACGCCATGGAAGGAGAGGACTGTGGGTAATACCCATAAGGGTCTGATGCTTCTATTTTTTATTCTCATGCATTAATTTTCAAAATAGGTTAGGAATAACTAGAAACTTCTTAATTTTCACTGTTGGCAGACCCCACTCCGAAAGCAACTACGACACTGTGCCAGGGAAAAGAAAACTTCTCTAGATTTAATTATTTGCCATTTAATTCATTAACAGAGTTGTAGCTGTTTACAACTTTGTAACTCTCTGAAGCTTTTTGATGTTGGGGGAAAAGGGGAGAAGACCGATTTTAATGCACACACCCAAACAAAGCACATTTTAATGCTTAACAGGGACATTTTGATGCATCAGTAGATGTCACACCTTTGGAATCCACAGTAAATACACGCTGTGGGAATCAACACATCATCACTGCTTCTAGGAGCAGCAGAAAGGGACCAAAAATGGGTTGGACGTTGATTCCTTTTGGAAAATAAAGCAGATTGCTCTTCAGGAAGGCACTCGGAGCCCAATTCCCAACCTCGCTGCAAGCAGTGGCAAAATTATTTACAGACAACAGGGGCCTACACCAAAATTTACTGGGAGCACTCGATGTTTTCCCCTTCGTTTCAAGTCCCTTCTGCTCAGCATTTTCCATTAGTGCCCTAATGGATGACTTTGTCTTTTACTGAGGACGTCACAACCCCAAGATTTTGCCAAACAACCGAAAACATGACATTTTAAAGGCAGCTAGGACTCCAAAGGACTTCCACACAGCTCCTCTAGATCACATACCAAGTCCAATCAGAGAAGAGTGGTGGTATCCAAAGGTATAAATCCTCTCTGGCTGACAGCTTTGGAGTCAGGCACTTCAGAGACAGTGTGAGACGGGTGGGCTGATTGCACAATCCACATCCTAAATTCACCTGAGCATTTTCGTCTAACAAAACCTCTGTTATCACAAAACCAGGGCACCCTTGGAAATGCTCTTCCCATTCCTTTTCTAGGGTAACTGGGTGATTTGTAGCATTTAGTAGGGGGAAAAAGGGCAGAAAGAGAGTAGAGCTACAGAAGTAGATGCTCTTGTGGAGCCCTTATAGAAAGCCATCAAATGTCTACAAAATGTCATAAAAGGAACTTAAAATGGGATACAATGACCCAAATCTACTCTACTGGGCCTAAACTGCTACAAATTGCTTTGAAGCCCTTCTGTCTGCCTAGTCAAGGACCACTCAAAACTACTCCTCAGAACACCATGTATTTTGCTTAACCAAATGCCGAATATACCAAAATGCTGTTTTCCACCTGCTTTTCCATGAGAACAGTGCAGAATGCACCACGGACCTCATGTTTCAATAAACCAAAGCCTCCCTACACACATCCATTAGGATTAAAAAACATTCAGGGATCACAGAAGCTGCACGGATCCAAGAGAAATTCAAGAACACTGATCCTTTTGGGATGGTATCTGCCACAAGAATGTTATCTTCCAATATTTCACGTGTGATCGCCAAGGAAAGGCAATTACTGGTTTACTCCATGTATAGAGACATAGGGGAACACCTGAATTTAGCAGCAGACAAAGGATGACCTGGTCTGGTGGGAGGTATCCTTGCCCATGTCAGGGAGGTTGGAATGAGAAGATCTTGAAGGTCTCTTCCAACCCAAACAATTCCATGATCCTATGACAAGAGCACTTCAAGATGTGAATGTGAGGGAAGTGGACAGCTTCTGGGTAAATCACCCAAAATTATTTTTGGAACACTTTGTTAAAGGCAATGAATTCAGTAAGAGAATAACAGGGACAGATGCAAGCCCTCCTGCAGCACTGGTTCTTTGCCTCCCACCCTTGGATCCCTCCTGCGAAACTCTAAGAACTTAAAAAATAATTGTAAAACGTTAAACTAAGAACAATTGTATTGTAAAATGTTAAAAAAAAAATTGTAAAATGCTAGAAAAATAACTGTAAAATGCTAAACTAAAACACAAGAAAAGGTCAAGTTGAATTACTGCATTTCAGATAAATTTTCACATTCATCTTCCCACTGTGCGCAGCGCTGAGCGTTCCTGGAGACGCAGATGAAAGGATTTCAGAAAGAACAAAAATGAGAGTGGTGATGCACTGGAAGGGTTGCCCAGAGAACTTTTGGCTGCTCAACCCCTGGAGGCCAGGTTGGGTGGGGTTTGGAGCAACCTGGTCTGGTGGAAAGTATCCCTGCTCATGGCAGGGGGTTGGAACAAGATGAGCTTTAAGGTCTTTTCCACCTCAAACCATTCTATGGGAGGGAAAAAAGCTCAACATGGAAGTTTGGGATGAACAACGATGGCAAATCTCTCTCAACATCCCAGAAGTGGTTTTGTGCTGAACTGGGAACAGAGAGGGAGGTTCAGAACTGCAAAGTGAAGAGGAAAAGTCAGCAACTTCTCCACAGCCAGAATCACTTGCGAGCAACAAAAAAATTGGTTACAGAGAAACCTAAAGACTCAGCCTCGATTTTATAAACGAGAATAACACTGACCTACTTTCCAGCAAACTCGCAAAGCTGCTGGAGATGCCACAATGAAAGGCACTGCAGAAACCTAAACACTGCCTCAGATACACAGCAATAAGGTTATCGCTGAAATGCAGCAAGGCACTTTCTACAGTGAAGGCAAAAGATAACGGATCAAATAATACAGAGAGCTGGAAAACATTTTTTTTTTTTGAAAATATGTTTCTGAAAAGCATTCAGGACATACTCTTGCAAATGGTGCCCCAGATCTTTTAATAATCACAAAAAGTAAAAGGAACTTCTTTACGTAGCAAGGATTGTCTCTGGAAGAACCCCACGAGATAACCTGCATGGAGCTCGAATTATTAGCTTAAAATATGAGGATGAGCTGATCCAGCCAGGATTCACATCTATATGGGAATAAGGAATTAATCAGGTCTTGGGCGATTCAAAGGAAGCCCTCTGTGGTAAAATGGAGGAATGTAAAAAGCACAGAAATTTCCCTGGT
The DNA here is from genome assembly GCA_013399195.1 of Dicrurus megarhynchus. Classification (NCBI taxonomy): domain Eukaryota; kingdom Metazoa; phylum Chordata; class Aves; order Passeriformes; family Dicruridae; genus Dicrurus; species Dicrurus megarhynchus. The sequence goes on from VXAD01012527.1 coordinate 461,640, forward strand.
GGAGAGAAAAAGAGGACTTGGACACTGTACAATGTATTTAGCTTTGCTAGGGAAAAATCAAAGCTAGGCTGTTGAGTTCTTTAGAAATAACTTGGTTTCTTGCTTGCATTCGTACAGCTACGCAAATGAAGCTCAAGCCTCCACCAAGATATACATTAAAATTATTATTTCTTTTCAAAATGCTGAATTTGCCCTTACCATTTATAGAGACAAGTTTTCAAATCTTCTGCTGCAGCAGTTCCTCCCCACATTCCCACTGCCTATGAAAAGACATTCTTTCCTCCAAATGGGAAAAGAAACTCAATCTTTGCAGGATGGGGGCTTTGGTAAGCAGAATGGGAGTGTGTCTGCACAGATTACGAAAAAAAAAAAAAAAGAAAAAATGGAGATAAAGATAGCAGGTCCATCAGGAAAGCTTTGAAAATGTGAAAAATAACCATCAGCTCTTGATTTCAAGAGCTCTATTGCACCAATCAGCATTTGGTTCTTTCATTTCAGCAGTAAGACCACCACCTGCCCAACCCTTTATATTTCTTCAGAAGTCCTATTCAGACCTAAAAATGAAATCACAGAATCATAGAACAGGTTGGGTTGGAAAGACCCTCTAAAGGTCACCTAGTTTCAACCCCCTGCAATGAGCAGGGACATCCTCAACCAGACCAGTTTGCTCAGAGCCCTGCCCAATGTCACCTTGAGAGTTTCCAGGGATAGGGAAACTTCTCTGGGCAACCTGTGCCAGGGCCTCACCAGCCTCAGCATAAAAAATTTCTTCTTAATCTCCGGTCTAAATCTATCTTCCTTTAATTTAAAACCATTACCCCTTGTCCTATCAATATATACCCCACTAAAACCCTGTCCTCACTTTTTAATGAGTTCCCTTTAGCATTGAAAGGCCCCAGTAAAGGTCTCCTAAGAGAGAGGGCAATTACATCCCTTCAGTAAGCAAGGGAATATCTGGAATTAACCATTCAGCAACCACCAGTACGAAGGAACACAGTCTGCAGTCCAGTATCACACAGAAACTGTTCACACCTCAAAGATGTTTTAAATCCCACAGACTCACTGGGAACAGCCAATTCTGCTCCCAGCAGGACCCACCCACCCTGCAAGCTCCTGCACCTGGGAAGGTGACCCCCAGCACGGGCTAATCCATCCCAACCAGGTCACCCAGGCATCAACACCTCCAGGGGGTATTTTCCCATCCTCTGGGCTGCTTGCCTGGCAATAACTCAAGCCATGGTGCTCCCAGTGCCCCTCCTCAGAGGCTATTTCACACCTTCATAGATCTCACTCTGAAGGCATTTTTCCTCCCAGTCTAATCTTCGGAAAAATTTGACAGCAATAAAAATGTAATAAACCAACCAGTCAGATTATATATATATATACTGCAGTCTGAGAAAGATGAAAGGCTGCATTGTTAAGAGATATAATTCCAGCAGCTCCCACAGTGTAGCCTGTGCCTACACAGAGGAAGAAAAGGAACTGAAGCACCTTATATTTTGTCTTATAAGTCGCCTAAAATAAACTCAGCTTCTGATCCTCGGCTCACATCAGGAGAACGGCACTGAGAAAGCCAATAAAGAGCTGCCAAATATCTCATGAGGACAAAATACCTGTGTGTTCTACCCAGCTCCTGCCAATGCATCAAGTGGAGCGATATGGGGAAGGCAAAGGAGGACTGTGTGCTTGGAAATCAAATATTCAAGAGCAGAAGGAAGCATCCCCGGAGTTATTCTGCTCTGGGTCATTTTGAAGAGAAATCACTGCAATCAGACTGGGATGAGCAGAAACTGTGTGGCTACAGTACCTCTGCAAATACTCCTAATTTAATTTATACTGGTAGACATTAAAATGCTCTTAATTTAATTTTTATCGGTAGACATTAAAAAAAAATGAAACAAACAATAAAAAATATCTACTGTGCCTCAAGGAAGAAAAAACAAAAATAAAAAATGTAGCCATGAGGCCTGATCGAAGATAAATTGCAGCTTTTATAGTAACAATAATAATTTATTCCACTGTGGCACTGGGCAGCAGATGATTAAAGATGAGCAAAGGTCTCCACGTGTCTGGATTTACACCAGGCCATTCCATCCACTGGGTTACAGGAGCAGCAATTAATCACTGCTGGAGAAGGGAGGCATCTTAAGAAAATCTTGAGGTTTCAGAAGTGAGTTGTAACACCTTTAGGAGAGCAGTTTGTCTCCTCAGGAGCTGAGACATCTTGAAAAAATGGTAACTTAGAAGATTTTAGCTTTCTTTTTTAGAGAAACTGCTGTCACCCTTTCATGTTAAGGAAAAACAAAACAAAATAAAACAAAAACCCAACAAACCATCACACAAAACTGTTTAGAACCACAAATTCAAATGCAACCAGCATTCACCAAACAGACCAAGGGGACACAACTAAAGAAAGTGTTAAATATAATTTGACTGCAAAACTCTCAGAACAAGAGGAAGAAGCTACCACACATCGTCAGAAGACATCTAAAGAAAACATCTCTTTTTTTGTTCATAATTTTCTGATGGCTGCCTCATCAACCCAAAAGCCACATTTTCTGCCCTGCTTCCAATCCTACTCAGAGAAATGAAAATTCCAATCTGAGAATAGCTGTTCAATAAATAAATCTCTCCGACAGCTTAATGGCGGAACTGCAAGAAGGGTAATTTCACAGTTACCATCAGAGGTGTTCCAGAGACCTGCAATTTCCTACCGAACACAGGGTAAACCTGTGCAGATCCACTCCATGGGGTAGGAAGGAACTCCCTGACATCCTCCCCTAAAACAAGACAAACTCAGAGTCAAAGAGAAGTTCAGGTTGGAAACAAACTCTGGAAGTCTCTGTCCTTCTCCTTGAAGCAGCTGCCGTTCAAACCCTGGCTACACCTTTATTAACACAGGATGTGGCTGGCCTTCTCTGGCACAGTGAACTCTGCTGACCCGCATTCAGATTTGTATTTACATCCTTCACTAAATTTGGACTTAAAAATTCACCAGTGTGGACTTTTGGGCAAAGAATGACCTTCCAGTAAACCAGCTGGAGGTTAAATCACCACCCTCTGTCTTCTCACTGTTGGGGCTCGCTTTGGCTCTGAGCCCTCCTGGTTGTCACTTTTTGCCATCAGTTGATTCCTCAATACTCTCACATAAAAATAACTTTCCCCTGTCTTTACAGACTAGTTCCTCAGATCATGGAACTAATATTTTGCCTTTATTATGTGGGCAAGGGCAAAGAGAAGATCCTGCAAAGGTTTGACTACAAAAAATATTGAAAGTTCATTCAATTCAGATTAGAAGCTCAACTACATCCATATGTTTTTATTCTCTTTCTTCTCTTTTTCCCCCGAATCCAGAATTCTACACATATAAAGGCTCTAAAAAAAGTCTACTGAAACAAACAAAAAAAAATATAGTAGGAAAGAACTTTTACTGACTTAAAGTATTCAGGAAGAAAAATAACTTCACCAGTGGATCAACAGTTTTAGGAATCCATGTTTTGGTTCACTTCACTTAAAACCAGGCAGCTGCTTTCACAGTCACTCACAAAGATGATGGAGAACCTGAAAAAGTGAAAGAAGGGCAGCATGGTGGGAGAGAAAAGTTGAGACAATCAGAGCACAAAGTAAAATATATTTGGAAGACGCTTCCACAAATGTATTGCTTGAAAAAAGATCATGGGAGCCACGTCCCATTCTGCAATATAACATCCTCATTCTTCATTCTCAACTGGCACTCAATTCCTTCCCCTGGAATCCCTTCTAAAACAAAGCAGCATGACACGATCACAGAAGGTTAGAAAAAGGCCACACGAATTCTCATCTCCACTCAGACCTTCAAAGGGAAGGAGGATCTCAACAATTGTTATCTGATGATGTATTTGAAAACACATTAAGGAATAAAATGCAGCCAAACAAAAAATAATGATCACTGAGCAAAAGCTGCTGGAAGAGGAACAACGACGCCAACCAAGAGATTGATTTTGTGTCATCTTTTACACAGAGAAGAATATTACAAAGACGAAGTTTGACAGACCAAATAAATTTGTGTTGGTTTGACTCTTCCACCTCCAATCAAATACTCATGATCTATGGAGAAAAAGCCAGATAAGGGGAGAACAGAAATAGAACAGGAAAAAAAAACCAAAACAACACAAAAATGAAAATCTGTCCTAATAAAGATCTGAATAATAAAGGTTCTTTATACAAATAAAAATAAGAAAAAAAGCCTTTACACTAGATAGAGAGATAGTAAGTTATTAAAAGGAAATTTTATCCTACATCAACTAAGAAATTTTGTTTTTCCAAGCCCTTGGAGGGCATCTCAGCTGGGAAGCAAAGCTCAAAGGTCTCAGCTTAGTCCTTCTTGACAGCACTTCACAGCAAAAGCCCTTGGGGATCCAGTTTCCTTCTCTATGAACTGGTAACATCAGTACTTGACAGTCCTCCAGAAGCTCCATGAGGAAAATAAATAAAAAAAAAGGAAAAAAAGAAAAGCTGATTTTGGTTGCATCATTCAGCAATACACCAGAAGAAATTCTACAAGTCCATGTGGAGATCCACTCCCACATGAGAATTATGTTTTGCAGCACACTTAAATACCATCTGTAAGAGAGATAAGGAACTGGAAGATGCTCACAGAGCTTCAGAACACGATCATCAGTCATCCTCTCTCTCTAAAACTAACAAGTGCTGAACAGAGCCACACCAAGGGGGTGCAAGCAAAGATGTGGGGCTGATTAATTAATTAATCAATAAACACTTCCCAGTCCTGCTTGGGTTGACAGAGGAAGAAGGAGCCCGGGGGGCAGAGGAAAGCTCTGTGTCATGGAAGGAAAAGGGTGAGCAATGCGAGGTTAACACACATTTTGCTCACGAGCTTGACACCTACATATTGCTCCAAGCCCCATCCAACCTGGGAGCGTTCAAGGCCAGGCTGGACGGGGCTTGGAGCAACCTGAACCAGTGGAAGGTGTCCCTGTCCATGGCAGGGGTGTTGGAACTGGATGATCTTTAAAGTCCCTTCCAAAACCCAAACCATTCTGCGATTCTATGATTATGTACATATGTAGTTCAGACTTCACCCAAAGGCCTTTACAACATTAGATGATTTTTTGTCACCTTTTATTTTCATGGAATCTGCATTAGATCCTGTGTTTTTGGGCCGAAAGCATCGGTGCAGAATTTATTTCACAGCTATTACAAGGTACATTACACTAATTAGGACATACATTATGGCCTGCTCTGCGTCCTGTGATAAATCACACAGTGCCATGGTCTGGGGTAAACAGTGCCATACATCTCTGGACACTACTGCATGTTTGACCACTTCCATAAATACAACTGTTTCTGTGGTACAAGTATGACTGGCTGCCGGGACTAATTTATCACCATTTTCCTTCAGCACATAAACAGCGTAGTAAATTCTGTAGCTTCCAGGGGAAGAAAAAAAAAAAGAGGCAGCAGTGGGATTTCCTTCAGTGAAGTAGCATCAGTTGTATCTTTCCTTCAGTAACACACCAATTGTTCTTCATTTTCCAAAAATATACTCACTGTGTCATGACTAGTGTGCAGTCAGAGAGAGGTTTCTGGCTTTCAAGCTTGTCACACCTGAGAAATTGAGGTGAAGGGAGGACAGCAGGCTCAGGCTCATGGTTTTTGAAGACTTTGGTGGTATTATGAGCTTTCCTTCCAACAATCCCCACACAGGTTTGTTCATACACAAAAGCTCCATTTCAGAGGTAAATCTTATCATTCCATCAACTGTGCCGAATTTTACACACTGTTCAACAAATATGGGAGGGAGAGAAATCCTGACAAAATGAGCAGAGGTTGGAAGCTCAATGTCCCACACATACATCAAATGTGCCACCATGAGCCTGGCAGGCTTTTCCTGGGGAGGAAAGCTTTATTCCAACATGCTCAGGCTCCATCTAGAGCAACTGAGACAGTTTTATAGGCTGTGTCCTCTCTGGGACAGAAGAACCAGAGCTGGAGCACCACCTGGGAGTCAAGGCATCACCCAACTAGAGCAGCACGAATGGGTCCTGGGACTGGAAGAATTTAATTTCATAATTAGATATCCAAACTTAGTGTAGGGTCCCAAGCACACAGTATCCATTGACTCATTGTCCTCCAGCCCATCCATCCAAAAAGCCGTAAAAAAAAAGCATGGACAAAAGAAAAGTTCCACCACCAAAACTCAGAAAGCAACAGCAACTTTGCCTTCAGGTCTGCCTTACCCAGAGTGAGACTTGAGAGAACAACAAAGGAGAGTTCAGGCTCCCAGGACAGCCACCAAAAAAAAGAAAGAGCTTTAATATCATGCAAATGACAAAGGGAAGGAGACGAGGTGTTTTGAAAGGGGACCAGAAAATCTTGTATCAACATGGAACCCCAGTTCAGCAGGAGACAACCTGACAGGCAGATGTGACAGCACAGAGAGATCAGACAGAAGGAGACAGCTGCTTAAAACTTCAAAGGATTGTGATTATGGCTTAGATCCTACACAGGTATGGCCTGGAAATAAAGGACAGTAAAGGACACCTCCATGTTTCAAAGTTTTGAGGGGTATCTCCGAGAGGTCTCTGGCCTTTGGCAAGTTTAAACAACGGGATGTTGGTTAGCCCAGACGGGAGATGTGATAGGATATGTACCATTAAACCCCCCTTGATCCCAGTGGGAGCCTTGTTCCAGGAACTAAGAACGAGGAGGATCCCTGCAGTTGCCTTGTGCAGGAGGAGACAACACAGACCAGCTCCCACAGGCTGGTGGGATGGGACGTCACTGCACAACACGAGCAAACACGCACAGATTTGTTCTTCAGACCTAAACAGATTCCTAAGAAGCCTTCTCTGTGTGTTTTTACCTGAAGATCCTTCTTTGCATTGTGACTGCAGTCAGATTAACATTTCCACTACACTGAATTTGACAGTCAAGAGAGATGAACGTCAGCAGCCCAAGCAAGCAGATCAGTCAATGCACAAAACCCAGATAGCTCAACACAAACAAAAGCCAAGAAGTGCTAAGCTCTGCTGCCACTCCATTTCCACTCCTTAGGTTCTCCATGGCATTTCAGAGCTCAGCCATGCCTTGTATCCCTATTAAATGGGAATATTTCAAAAGGTGCTGCATCAACAACTGAGAGTGGAGCTGTGTGGCACAACTATAGCAGGTAACCCTTGGCTTGCCCAAAGGACCAAAGTCCTTCAGAAAGGTGTCAAATAGGGCTGCAGCAGGACAGAACACCAAAGCTCATCCTATTAATAGCCAGAGAAGTGCCCAACCATGAACAATCACCTGATATCCTGAAACAACCCTGCTGCAGGCATTCCCACATGTAATGGGTCAGCAAACCCCATATCCCAACTCAAGGGGAAGAGCAAATTCCAGATTAGAACAACGGGAAGGGATGGAAAATAAGGATGGGCACCCCCACAATCACGCCCAGGTGAGGAGGTTGGACCACACAGGCAACAGCCACAGCAGTAGAATCATGGAATCACAGAATATCCTGAGTTGGAAGGGATCCATGAAGATTATCAAAGTCCATCTCCTGGCCCTGCAGAGGACACCCCAAGAATCCCACTGTGTGCCTATAGATGTACCAAAGCATTCTTTACCCACACACACCAGTCCTAAAAAAACGGCACTGAAAGTTAGGATAGCAGCTTCCAGCTTCTCTCTCCCAGACACCCTAGAGACTCATATTACTTCCTCAATTACTTTGAGGGAAGAGCCAAGAAAAACAAGGCTGTGGTCCAGCCATCTCTGCTGAGCCCACAGGGAAGACCGGACAGCGGTTAGAGGATTGCAAACCAGGAATTTGTTCAGAAAGAGAAAACTCCACAGCCTCAGATCTCCCGCAGGAGTTGAGTTCTTTCCTCCTCTGTATAAATTTATGTTGTGTCCAGCTGCAGGGCAGAAGTGGCCAAGTTACGATGTGCAGGAGGAAATTGAGCCAACAAGACACCACTGTGCTCTGTGCCTGTGTCTGAAGGAAAGAATTAGGGCTGGGCAGCCTTTCCTGGCTCAGGCAGGCACTGAGCAGATTCCTGGGTTTCCAACTGCATGTCCAGCTCAGAGCATCTCCCTCAGCACCTCCAACCACTTCATTCCACCTGTTCTTCCTCAGGTGGAGGAAAGATGAAAAACCTCTGACATGAAGCCAACACATGGCAGAGGCTGAGCAAACTTAAGCCCAGGGAACACACATTGCCACGAGCCAAAGGCAAAGGAGTTCATAAAATAACACTTTGCCACAGACAACCAGGCACAAGATGATCTTTAAGGCCCCTTCCAATCCAAACCATTCTGTGATTAAGAGCCCAATTTTTTCCCATGAGCTGGGCTAAACCAAAAAAGAAAGGTATGAAGATCTGGACCTGGAGATGCAGCCACAACAGCATAACCTGAAACAGCTCTGTCTTCATCATAACCCCACTACAAGATATCCAAGATGCTGGCTGAGGACGTGCAGGGAATTGAGGCTTTGCCAGAAACTTTAAAAATTCACTAACAGCAATTCCGAAGAGTGCCAAACTCTTGCCAACTAAAAAATAAGAGAGTGGGTACTCACTAAACCTCCCAAATTTCTTTTTCTGACTCATATGCTCCCTAATTTCCTCCCATAGAGGAAGAACCCTCCCAATTTTCCATTTGAGCAGCAGGATCAAAAAGCTCATACAACCATGTGTACAAACAAAGCGGCCCTGTAGCTACATCTCTGCTCAGAAATGAGATTAGGTGCCACCAGTAAAGGTATTGTGTTATCTGAAGGTCTGTGGGACATATAGGTATTTAATGTATTAAAATAAAGTGCAATTACTTTAAGTAAACAGGTGTAGAGTTTTTTAAAGAGTATTTTATAGCAAAGCTCAGGGTTTCCTCAGAACATCTGCAGGCAGAAACAGGACAAAAAAAAGCCACAGGACAACTTAATCATAAAAGACAGACAAGTCAAAGTTAGTTTCACCCAGGTCACGACTTTTCAGAAGTTGGGATTTTGTTTGTTTTGCTCTCATTAGAGGGAGATGTTACTGCAGAAACCATGAAAAAATTATGGGTGGGTTCACAGCTCAGGTCTGTGCCAGTGCACTTCTCCTTGGATAACATCAGATCCTTGCAAACCCTGTCAGAGCATTGCCAAAGCTGATTTAACGGGGTGTGACAGAGCCAGAAAGCTCTTCCCCATCAAAATCAGTCAGGACATAATAGAAAGCCCATCGACTTTCAGTCCTGTAAATATTCACTTTCAAAAGCTACCGTAGAATACAGTCTTTTGGGTTTTTTGAAGAAGATTGTTTACTGCTTCAATACCATGAGTCAACTTCACTACTACCCAACTTTTTTCCTCCCCTTGATCTCTTATAAATAAGTACAAACCCAGATTTTTAGAGTATATTGCAAATAACCCATCAGCCTGTAGATTGTCCTCCCCCCACCCATATTCATCTCTCACCACATTTAAGTACCTGCTAAATTAGACAGTAAAGGTTTGCTTTGAATAATGGCTGCCCTATAGCAGGAGCAGAGACTACATAAGTTATTATAAATATAGTTCTCAAAAGACAATTTGAGCTCTTTATCAGAAATGTCATTTGTCAGAGTGGTTGTGAGAGAAAAAAAAATTATTTAGCCCATCCAAAGCCAACAGCCTCTGCAGGGCAGGTCTGGGAAAACTTCACCTCAGCCAAGGAAGAGCATTTAGAATCATGGAATGGTTTGGGTTGGAAGGGACCTTCAAGACCATCCAGTTCCAACCTCCTGCCATGGGCAGGGACACCTCCACTAGGCCAGGTTGCTCAGAGCTCCATCCAAACTGGCCTTGAACACTCTAAGAACCATTTTCTTCTAAAAATCCCCCACTGCATTGACAAGAAAGGTGGGGAGAAACTTTTCAGCAGGGCCTGTTGTGACAGGACAAGGGGTAATGGTTTCAAGCTAAAAGAAGGTTGATTAAGATGAGATATAAGGACGAAAATTTTTTACAATTTTGGTGGTAAAACACTTTAAAAGGCTTCCCAGAGAGGTGGTGGATACCCCATCCCTGGAAACTGTACAGGTCAGGCTGGACAGGGCTCTGAGCAACATGATCTGGTTGAAGATGTCCCTGATCATTGGACTTGGTGACCTTTAATGGCCCCTTCTGACCTGAACTATTCTATGATTCGTGTCTTGTAGACTTTTCCAGCATTGAGCTTCTTTGTTTATCCTGTTTTCACTGTAGACATGGTAGGGAAAGGAAGGAAGGGGAAAAAAAGAAAAATGGAAGGGCAGGAAGGAAGGAAAAGGGGGAAGAAAAAGTATCAAACACAGGGTTTTTCTTGTCCAATTTAAGGGTCTGAGAAAGAATGGAAATACCACCCTTCCCTTAACTGGCACTGGGAGGGTATGGAGCTATTTAAAAATACAGTGATATGCCAAATTTACTAATTCCTACAAAAATCAATGTCCCAGATGCAGGTTTTTGTTCACCAATAAAGGTCTTGCATGTGCTTCAGTTAACTGAGCTTTGGTGATACATGACGTAATTTTATGTATTTTTGTCATCAAAATGCCTCCAGTGTGACAAAAGGCTGGTTCTAAGTGCAGGGGAGGAAAGAGACTGTTCAATGCTCCTGGCAACAGCTTAATGGGAAAGCACAGATATTTTAAATTGCTTTTTAATCACTTCTAGATATGTCACCCCCCAAATTGTAACCACTTACTGAACAACTGCACCTTCTTGGGAATTGTAGCAGGTTCAGTTTGGGTAACCGGGCGGAAACAACAATTTTAGTGTAGTGGTTTGGTTCAAAATGCCCATTACTTACTTATTTTCCTTCTGTGAGATAAGAACCAGGAGAAAAGCAAAGCAGGCACAAAACTTAAACCTTAAAAGCATAAAGAAGTTTATTAACAGAACTAAAAGGCAGGGAAAAAAGTTAGACTAAACCCTCAGAACACTTCTCCTCCCCCCACCTTCTTCCCTCCTCCCACCGACAACGTGAAAAAACAACCCTCAAGGTTTTTTCTCAGTCAGTTTACCATCTCTATAATAACCTTTCTCAGTCCACTTAAGGAGAGGAGTCTCCCTTGCTCATGCTATGGAGACATCTCCACACGAAAACAGTTAAACAGTTCTCTTGTGGCTCAGTGTCACAGCAAGGCCGCCCGGAATGGTTTCTCCTTGCCTGTGAAAGTCCCTTCCCTCAACTTGCAGCTTTCCCCACAACTGCT
>VXAD01012527.1:480544-535958 GCA_013399195.1 Dicrurus megarhynchus
CACAGGAGCGGGTGGATGCCTGGAGGAGGCTGTGATCCAGTGGAGGACCCGGTGGAAAGAGAGGGCCCTGCTCCCAGGCTGGAGCAGCCTGGCCTTGGAGGAGTGCACCCTGTGGAAGACAGAGCCCCGGCGCAGCAGTTTTGGGAGGGCTGTGTGCCCGTGGGAGGGGCTCACGCTGCAGCAGGGGCGGTGTGGCTGCTGCTGGTGAGAGCGGACCCACGCTGGGGAAGCTCACGGAGAACTGTCTCCCGTGGGAGGGACCCCACGGCCTCACAGGGGAAGACTCCTCTCCCGGAGCAGGAGAAGGAAATCTCGGTGATGAACTGACCAAACCCCCCTGCTCTGTCTCCCTGAGCTGTCGGTGGGAAGGAGCAAGGGGCTGGGGGTGGAAGGTGTTCTAAGGGCTTGTTTTACTTCTCATTATCCTCTGATTCTCTTAGCAATAAATTCACTTCGCAACTTGAGCCTTTTCACCCTTTAAGTGTTTCTCCCGGTCCTTATCTCACGTCTGAAGCTTTCCTTAATTTTTTTCCTTTCCCCTCCTCTGCCCAGCTGTGGCAGGGGAGGGTGAGCGAGCGGCTCTCGTGGGTGCCTGGCGTGGGGCCAGCGTCAAACCACGACATCCACAGAAGTGAAGATAAAGCACTCCCTCCCCAGGCTCATCACCAAAAGCTTCCATAAACCAGCTCTCCCTTTTGGCAACTCAGTCAAAAAGAGAGTGAAACTCCTATAAAATCGAAGTCATGGGGAAAAAAAAAAAAAATGTTCTCAAGGGCAAAATTTTATTTGCATCTGCCTGAGCCCCATCATTCCACGTTCAGGTGGCCCTCTCTGGAAGAGATGCCCTTACCAGCTGCTTCCCCAGTCCTGCTCTCCCGGGCACACAAGACTTTCTTCTAATCTGGAAGAAAAAGCAAGACAACTGATAAATACTGGGAAAAAAACTATTTCACTGTCATTGTTAAGTACATGGCGACCATCAGCACCAGGAGCTCTGGAATCCTGACCTGCAGCCTCTGAGCTGGGCTGCAGGAACAGGTACAGAAACAGCTGTTGGTTCCTCAAAACATCACTGCTGAGCGTGGGAAACAGCCCCTCCTTTTCAACAGAAAGTTGATATAAATCTTTAAAATTGCTAGAAGGTTTTAATATTTCCAGATTAGCAACAGTACAAAAGTAGGGGGTTGTAATTGTTTGCAAAAAAACAATAAATAGCAAATTAAAACCTTCAACAGAAAAGGAGAAGCACTTGTTTAGGTGTCCAGTCTTCTTTAAGATCCCAAACCTGCTGTGGGAGGAACACTCTGGCCACAATCCAGTTAAGCACTTCGGTGTGTCAGATTTGAGAGAACAGGGAGAACCCTGCTGAATCAAGGTCTTGGCATTTCTCACCAGCCGCTTCTTTCTCTCTCCTGCTGGCCTTCAAACACGTACACACACTCCTACCTTCCAAGAATTTCCAGTTTTAGTTTTTTATTCTAGAAACAACACCTCTTGGTTCCAAAAGCAGCCGATTTTGCTGCCACAAAAAAGCACCGGTGCAACCCCAAGAGGCAGGTCCTGCATGAGACGGGCACCAGGCAGCTCTCAAGAGCTCACAAATGGCCTTTTAATTAATACTCCTACTTGCTTTGCTCAGTTAACACCAGTGAGGAAGCCCTTCACACACTGCCTTCAGCTCTGAACACTTCAAAAATCCTTTTGTATTAATAAACACTTCCTTTATAAATGCTATGTACTTCCTACGTACATGCTTTATACAGAAAGCTCAGCGAAAAAAAAATAAAAAAAATAAAATAAGGATGCCATTTCCCCAGAGAGAAAAATTCAGAGATAAAATTGGAGCAATGATTTATATCTGCCCAGAGCAGCAGAGCAGCAATCCCAGACCTTGGTGACCTCTGTGCAAACACACCAAGCCAATTACACACTGTGACAGAAGATTTTCCTCTCCTGGAGCAGCAGCTTCTTGTTGCTCGGAGTGAGAAACATCAAAAGGCAGTGCAACAAGTGTGTGTGTGTTACTGAGCAGGCTGGGGACAACCAGCCTCGAGGTTTAATCAAGATTTGGATCCAATTGTGTGAGAGGTTTTGTAAACATTGATCTGATTGAGTTGTTACATCTGGAGGATGTAATTCCCAACGATCTGCTGGTTTAACCTATGGAAATCACCTAGGGGCAACTCAGCATAGCCCTCCCACTCCATCCTCTCTTGTTTGCCAGGGTCTTTATTAGCAGATGAGTGCTAATCCACCTCATCCTTCAGCATCCTACACTTGGGACATGCCCAGCAGCACTTCCACTTCCTTTGGCAAGATAGAACTAAGAGGGAAAACACAAACTTTTTAAAGCCATCAGTCATAGCTGACAGCTGACAGAAGAAATGCCCTCATCTTCGCAGAGTGACAGAATAATTTAGGTTATAAAATACCTTTCAGATCCATTAGTCCAACTACTAAGTACTGCCAAGGCCACCACTAACCCATGTCCCCAGGTGCCACACCCACACATCTTTAAATACCCCCAGGAGTGGTGACTCAACCTTGTCCCTGGCTTCTTCCAATGCTTGAAAAACCTTTCAGTGAGGAAATTTTTCCTAATATCAAATTTAAACCTCCCTGGTGCAAAGTGAGGCAGTTTCCTCTCGGCCTGTCACTTGCTGCTTGGGAAGAGTGGGCAGGACATGGTGATGTGCAGCCTCCCAGTCCCCTTGTTTCGCCCAGGACATCCCAGTTCCAGCTTCTTGTTGGGCCACATCATCACTGCTCTGGTTATAAGGATTATTTTCCTGCTGGACATCCCAGAGCCCCTTTCCTCCACCCTGTTTCCTTAGAAAGAAAACCAAACAATAGGGGCTGAGAGCTGGGAAGTTGTGACTTCATGGCCATTCTTTTCTGCTCCAGGAAAAAAAAAAACAATTGGAAGAGTATGATGAGGAGGATGTAAGAGGTGAGTTTAGGTCTGGATTTCAACCACCACAGGCTCACTGTCCCTGTTTACTGCAGGATATTGCTAAGAGTAGCTAAAACCCATGTGACTCCAGCAGGAGAAAGAAACACAGCAGCAGGCACTTCAGAAGATCCAAAACTCAGCTCATCCTACCAGTGCCCACAAGGACACTGTAATTCCAGACCCCACCTGCTCCCCAAAAGGGGAACTTATCCCCCCTCCTGAGAAGTTTACAATGGGGAAACCACCTCAACTCCCCAGCTGGTGCTTTGAGTCCTCCCCAGTCTGCTCCACCTATGCTATGCACCCCATCATCTGCTTGGAATTGGGATGGGAGCATCCCTTTTTAATACCCCAAACAAATGCACCTGCTTAATTATTATACTTCGGGCTTTTTGGGGGGTTTTGCTTATTTTTGTCTTTGTCTGAAGCATTCAACCACGGGACAAAATGATTTCTGCCTGCACTGAGAGAGGAAATGCTCCTGACTGTTTAGGTGAGAATAATTTCAGGATTGTGGCCAGGCTGAGGAAATTGGTGGCAGGAATCCTTCATAGCTGGATAATGAGGTTGAGGCTTTATGAGTAATTCTCCTGAGTTATGCGCCCAGCACCTTGGGTGTGGGTGACACATTCCTTCCTCCCCTCCCTTTTTGAATGGGAAATGTCATCCAAGCACACAAACACAGTATTTATTAAAAAAAAAATAAAAATAGCAACAACACAATTCATGAGGTGGAGGCACAGATTGCATCTCAGTTGTACAGTGTCCAATCAACTGCTATCTAGAGGAGTTTCCCAGCTGGGTTCTCCAGGAACGTCCTCAAATTCCATCACAACCACAATGCACCCAAAATCCCCAAAATCCAAAGAGCCTCTGGGGTGGGAACCAGGACAGTACCAAGCCAAATCAACGAAAACATTCCCCTGAACATTGGTACAACCTCTGTTGTACCATTGCTTTAGATCTGGAGAGATGGATCCAGGCTTCCCCACTCCCAGCAGCTGAGCCACCCAGCATCCATACCCATGGTCCTGCACATACTGTCCATGCTGATGCCACATTCCTCCTCCCAGCCCAAACTGGCATCACTGGATTGCAACCAGCTCCCCCTTTTTGAGCAAGCAAAGGCTTTCACAGGGAGGTTACTTGAAGTTTTAATGCTGTCAGAGCTCAGCTGCAAGGAAACTGGAGAGGAGAAAGAGCAGCCTTTTTGTGGAGATGCCTCTGCTCCAGCTGAAGCCATCACCTTCCATTACTCAGCTGCCTTTTTGGGAGTTCTCCACGCCTTCCCCTCTGCCATGCCCAGGCACTAGACATGAAGATAGCTAATGACAGTTCCTGCTGGCATGACATCCACCCTGCTTCTCCTGGAGGTTGAAGGAGCAGATGGGACCAGTGGAAGATGGCTGAACTGGAGAGCTGGACAACTGGAGTCCTTCCAATCCAGTAACTCCAGCCCTAAAGACTGAGGATGCAAAGATCCTTCAGGGTCAGAACATTTCTCCTAGGGGTAGGAAGAGGTCAGGGAACACACGCAGGTGGTTACTGACAGGCTGTGCAGACTCGTGTCTGCGTGGTTTGTTTTATCATTCCCCACATTCCTCCTTTGCTTGCTTATTCCCCAGCCAGCCCACTGCACTATTCCAGCAAAATAAGCACAATCCTGAAGAGTTTTGAAATTAATATGATGGGCTGGCAGGCATCTTCCGTCATGCAGAACTAAAATTAAAATGTACACCCGCCCTCGCCTCACTCCCTGAAATCCATCAGGCAGAAACTTCCCCCTGTCACGTCAAGAGACTCCGGCAGCTGAAGGAGCTAATGGGAAACTGCACTTCCAGCTGCTCCCAGGCTTCAGAGCAGGGCTCCAGCCCCAACACCACGTCTGTTCCAGCAGACCAGCCCCTGCTTGAGACAAAACGAGTTTCCTCCAATACAAATGGATATGAGATAAACAGAGGAAGAGTGGTTTCCAGATATTTTGGAGAAGGGAAAGGCAACCATGAGGTTTTCTCAGGAAAAAATTGCTGAAGAGCTCATGCGCGTTCTGGCTGTGCCATCACACTGACACGAGAGAAGTAAAATACAGAAACCAGAAGAAAACTGATTCAATATCTGCAAAAACCTCAGGGGACGGGTGGGAGCAAACACAAAGTTCAGGGGCAGCAACACAATGACTCCTCACGAGGCTGGGTGTCCCTAAGGAGAAAAAGCTTCTGAGAATCACAGAATGCTTTGGGCTGGAACGGGACCTTGAAGATCATCTCATTCCAAGCCCCTGCATGGGCAGGGACACCAGACCAGGTTGCTCCAAGCCCCATCCAACCTGGCCTTGAAAACTTCCAGGGATGGGGCAGCCACAGCTTCTCTGGGCAATCTGTGCCAGGGCCTCACCACCCTCACAGGGAGGAATTTCTTCTCAGTATCTTATCTAAACATGCCCTCTTTTCAGTCTGAAGCCATTCCCTCTTGTCATACCCCTCCATGCCCTTGTCCAAAGTCCCTCTCCAGCTCTCTTGAAACCCCTTTAGGCACTGGGAGGGGCTCTCAGCTTTCCCTGGAGCCTTCTCATCTCCAGGCCGAACAACCCCAACTCTCTCAGCCTGTCTCCATAGCTCCAGCCCTGTGATCAGCTTCATGGCCCTCCACCTGACCCACCTGGGCAAACACCTCCACCCTCACTGCAATACCAACAGAGAGGTTTGGGGCAAAGACTTAACGCTGCACCACCAGGCCAGGGCAAACCCCTGATATCTGAGCTACAGCTGGTATAAGGACTCTGCAACTCCAGCTCAGATGAGCAATTCTATCAGAGGGAACACCGGGACAGACACTGACTCACACCCCCGAAATCATTGTGAAAACCCTGTTCAGCAGCAAGGCACCGATATGGCAAGACAAGACACCCACAAGGTCTTGCTGCAAACCCCAACTGATTTTTCTTTTGCTCATGCACGTGGCTGACGGTTCCTTCACGGCTCATCACACCACCAGGACCACAGCAAGAAAACCAACACCGTCTCAGACACCTTTTGGGACAGCAAACACAGCTGCCTGCACTTGATGGCTATTTTGGGGTTGAAATTGAGATGCAAATTGCTGCCCAAAACAACCACCATGGGGGAGCTGTCGCTTTTTCTCTTGAAATGCAGAGACATTTTCCATTTCTTCCCTCCCATTCCTTCTACTGATTTTATCATATTTCTTAGAGAAGGAAACAGCAATTGCATGACTCAGAGGGAGAATCATCTTCTACCCATCACAGAAATGCTCACGTGCACAAAAGGAGCTGGGTAAGACACGGTCTTTTGTCCCAGGCCATGGGTATCAGACTGGCACAGCTCTGTGATGTGCCCAGGAGAAAACGCAGGCAAGAGAAGAAGCAACAGAACCAAGAGTCAGAGGCTAAAATTGCAGGCCCGTGATGAGCAGAAAGAGGTTTCCTCCAAGGAGCCACCAAGCCAAACGTGAAAGTCCTCATCCCACGTGCAGAGGAGGTCACAGGAGGAGAAATCTACAACTTTCTGCATGGAAGAGGCTGTGTGGGATCAGGTCAGGATGATCAGTGTGGTCAGGGGATAAAAACCATGCCCAGGAGCAAAGTGAAAGCAACAACCCTTAGTGATACCCACAATATCTCATCTACTATGCTGACTCGCCTTCTGCACATGCTTTAAAATTTTGGAACACAGCTCCGGAAAACATTGTGATTGACTGGAATATATTTTCCATTGTCTCCCCTTTTACCGTGTTTTTATGGTGGTGCCCAAATATCCAGTTGTTGAAAAGGTGGAGTGGGGGGTTGGTAGGGCACATGAAGAAGCGCCAGGAGAAAATGGTTCCTCTGATGCTGGAAAAGAGGTCTGAAAACAGCTTCTTGCACTGCAACAGAAGTCTTACCATAGGAACAAGAACGTCATCCCCTGCAAAACTGCAAAATTCACTCGATGGTGTGCAGATATTTACAGCCCCCAGGGCTGTTTTCACAGTTACGACTCCTCCTTATCCCTAATACAGCTGATGGCAACACGTGTAGGATCTGGAGATTCCGTGCAGGGGAAGACAACTCACAAGGGCATGAAGGCATCAGTGCACTTCAGCAAGGTCTTCAGAGTCAGTTATTTGATGCTTTAGACTTCACTGACGGCATTTATGAGTTTAAAAATGCATATAAGGCTTCAACATCCTCTCCCAGCCGCTCTCTTTAGGATGCAAATGCAGTTTAACACAATTAGACAGGACAGAAAGCCCAGACGTTTTACAGGATCAACTGCATTCCAGTTGTCAGGGAAAATAAAGAGACACCAGCTCAACAGGCAGGCTGGACAAAAGCCTGTTGTCATCTCTGGATGATTTTCAGATCAGCACAGGACTGTGCAAGGAGGAAGAGCCTTTTTCCACAAGGCATCAAGCCCTGCTACAGCTCTACATGGGGGAAAAAAAATGCCAAAAAATAATCAAGTAATCCTGTATTTGTTAGCAAGAAAATACAAACTAAGAAATACAAATACATTTCATTTTAAAAAATCTCATCTTTAAAACTGGAAAAAAAACAAAACTCCAAGAAAGCTGCCAGGGCACATTGTTCCATTTAGGGATGTAAATAAAGCAGGGAAGGAGTAAATGAAGGAAGACAGGTTTAGATTGGATATTAGGGAAGAAATTCTTTGCTATAAGTGTGGTGAGACCGTGGCACAGGTTGGTCAGAGAGGTTGAGGACTCCCCATCCCTGCAAGTGTCCAAGGCCACGTTGGATTGGGCTTGGAGCAACCTGGGACAGTGGAAGGTGTCCCTGCCCATGACAGAGGGGTTGGAAACAGATGATCTTTAAGGTCCCTTCCAACCCAAACCATTCCATGATTCTGTGATTCTCTGTGTTATCTGAAATTCCCAACATTAGGACAGAAAAGAGAGAGGAGAGAGAAAAGGACAAAGCTCTCAGTGCGAGGCTTCTGGAAGCTCAAGGCATTTATTTCCATTGCTCAAGTTTCAGAACTGAGAAGCTGATGAAGTGTCTGGAGGTACCTTGAAACATTTCCCATCACGACTGCTCTTTGCAAAGGAGAAGCAACTTGAAATTGGCAGGAAATTGTCATCTTTCACAGAAAAATCAATCATCCCTAATTCTAGGTATTTCTTTTTTTTTCTATTAAAAGACCTAAATAAAGCATTCCTGTTATTGCAGACTGCAATTAAAAAAAATAAATAAAAAGAAACAGATTTATTAATCAAATCTTCTGGAGCATCTCTTCTATGAAGACAGGATGAGAGAGTTCGTGTTGTTCAGCCTGGAGAAGAGAAGGCTCCAGGCAGACCTTGGAGCACCCTTTCAGTCCTAGAGGAGCTCCAAGAGAGCTGGAGAGAGACTTTGGACAAGGACCTGGGATAACAGGACAAGGGGCAATGGCTTTCAGCTAAAAGCAGAAGGATTTGGATTAGATATTAGGAAGAAATTCTTTACCATGAGGGTGGTGAGGCCCTGGCACAGGCTGCCCAGAGAAGCTGGGGCTGCCCCACCCCTGGAAGTGTCCGAGGCCAGGTTGGACAGGGCTTGGAGCAACCTGGGATAGTGGAAGGTGTCCCTGCCCTGCCTTGTCCCTTCCAAACCAAACCATTCTGTGACTCTGTTAATGATTTTTGGATCCACCCCTGAACTCCCCAGTGATTCTAGAGGACCTTTAGGTGGCAACAGAAACACTGACAATGCGTTTCTAGGAGAAATTCAAGAGATCTTAACCTGTGCTTCTCTTTCTAAACAACAAGGATCAGGAGGCTCTCAGAAATCATCAGTTTGGCAAGAAGAGAGATGGAAAACCACCTGAGCACAGGTACAAGGTGCCAGGTGCTGTGTTTGCACACCTGACATGCTGAAGGTGCTTGGGCCACTCCCACATCCCTGGTGCCTCCATCTCCCACCCTAAATCTTGTGCCATAGCAGTGACCTTTGGGAAGTGCTGTGAGACCTCTGGGTCTGTTACACAAACTCAGGTGTCATCACCTCGAGCCCAGGTAACCCGACACGAATCACTGCAGAGAAATAATGGCGTGGCCTATCTGAAAATAGACAGAAATCCCCACCAAAAACATCTAAGTCGTCATGATAGAAAAATAAATCCGGGCAGATTGTTGCTTGCATTGTGTGAATCATCATGTTGTTATAGCAACTTCGTATCTGCACCCAATCTGAAAACCAAGCACAGCTGAAATAATGTAACAGCATTAAGTTAAAATGATATATAACAAGACAAAAATGGATCGGCTTGATCTCCGAGGAGCACCCACACTTCTTTCTCACCCTCTTCCCTCCCTTTGAAAACATTGCTTTGCTGTATTTAAACAATAAAAAAAAAAAAAAAAAAAAAAAAAAAAAAACCAAAAAAAAAAAAAAAAAAAACCACAAAAAAAAAACCCCCAGCAGACTTGGAGCTCATGGAGAAGAGGAGCACTAACAATCCTTTGAATTCAAGGAGAATCTCCAAAATGAAAAATCATAGAATCATGGAATCACAGAACCATTTAGGATGGAAAGGACCTTAAAGATCATTTTGCTCCAACCCCTCTGCCTTCGGCAGGGACATTTTTCACCACCTTTAAATAAAAACAAGTGCAATTCCTAGTTATAACCACCAGACCCAGCCAACTGCCCCTATTATTCCCATGTACTCCAAAATTCATGCATTGAATGAATTACATAAATTTTATAAATTTTTGATTTTTTTTTTTTTTAATTCATGCAATGCAGGAATTATATAAATATATAGTCACATTGTGTCCTGCTCTGTTCAGGAATCCTGAGCAGAGATTCCAGCCTGACCAGAACATGTAGAAGCAAGAAAAGGGATGCAGAAGTTCTAGTTTTCAAACTGCAGGTCTGTGTGGTTATGTTATTGCTGGAGAAAAAATGAAAAGTGTCACCAAGGTTCCTTCCATCGGAGCAGCAATGGAAGAAAGGTAAATAAACAGAATTGTTCCAGGGACTTGGCAGGAAAGCACAGCTCCTCTGCAAGGCAAGGGGAGCCCAACAACCTCCAAAACACTGCAGGTGCCTCGAAAGACACCGCTGTGCTCCAGTTAGTGCCAAGAATGACCAGAAAGCACCACAGGGGCACTGAACTGCTCCTCTCCCCATGCAACGCTGCCAGCAACAAGGTTTGAAAGAGAAAGAAGGGAAATGGAAAAGGAAGAAGCTTGGGAGATTTGCAAATTTTGCTCTTGATGTTTCAAGCAAATTAAGACCAAATAAACCCCAAAATAGAAAAAGCAACCCACAAACCCACAGCTCTAGTCCCAACAAAGTCCTATTAGTCTTAACAACAGCACAAAAGCGACTCAATTAATTAAAAGCAAATAAAGAGAAGCAGCCTAACTTATTCTTTCAGAGTTCAAGACAGCAAAAGCACCAGTCTGCCCCAGACAGAACTCTGTTTTTTCTTTTCTTCTTTTTCTTAAATGCATTTATTCATTAAGGCTTCCTCGTAGGCTGTGTAATGAGTCACTGCTTGCTTCTCTATGAAGTGCAAAGGGATGGAGAGGAATAGGATTTAAATGGAGGATGGAGACACTCACAAAGCCTGTTAGAAAAGCTTCAAAAGCTTTTGAAGGAATCACAGATAAAGCGAGGCAACTCCTCACATGGACCCCAAACCCTTTTCTCTGCCACCAGACCTTTCCCAGGGTCTAAGCCTGACTGTCTCCTCGCTTACAGCCAGCACAGAAAACCACCCCCTCTCCTCCACGGAGCTTTCTTCCTCCCCAGAAGAGCTTGGGATGAGAAATCCAGAGCTCAGGCAGGAAGCAGGAGCGATGCTGCTCCTCCCATGGACCCGGTGGCCCACAAGGGTGGATGTGGCTATCTCTGCACCAGGGAAATAGGAGCAGGTGGCATCACATCAGTTGGTATCATCAGCAGCACCAAGCATTTTATGGCTCTTACCCTGGCAGGCAGCCAGAGAAGCCCCAGCAGCCTCCAGCTCAGAGTGAGCCACACATATCCAACTATTCTGCAGTTGTTTCTCCAAGAACCACAGAAACACAGAAGGATTTCTGTTGGAAGGGACCTTAAAGATCATCTGGTTCCAACTCTCCTGTCATGGGCAGGACACCTTTCACTATGGCAGGTTGCTCCAAGCCCCACCCAACCTGGGTTTCCAGTGGGGAGGAAGAGTCTGTCCAATCCATCAGATGAGTAATACCAAGCTCAATGAAGACAAACTCTCCCATCATCAGCCTTATCTCAGACTGGATCTGGAATATCCTGATTTGGTCCCCCAGTTACTGTCAGGAGTTTCCCCAGGCTCTCCAGGTCCTTTGCATCCTCCCACCACGAGTTTTGAGGAAGCAAAGCCAGCACAGAGATGTGACACATGTCTGCAAAGTGGCTGAACAACAGGAAGGGCACCCGTGTCACTGCAATAAACACAAATCCCAAAAAAAGCACAACCTGAGCCCAAACCCACTGCTGTCCAGCAAGGACTCCCATCTTGTCCATGTGTAGAAGTAGAAAAAATATGAAATAGATATTAGGACAAAATAGATATTAGGGAAAAATTGTTTCCTGTGAGGGTGGGGAAACCCTGGCACAGGGTGCCCAGAGAAGCTGTGGCTGCCCCATCCCTGGAAGTGTCCAAGGCCAGGCTGGATGGGGCTTGGAGCAGCCTGGGATAGCAGAAGGTGTCCCTGCGCATGGCAGGGGGTTGGAATGAGCTGATCTTCAAGGTCCCTTCCAGCCCAAATCATGCTCTGATTCTATTTTTCTGTGAAATTGCTCTGGTGACAGCCACAATCATGTGTAATTCCCCATGGCAGAGATCTTCTACCTTCCCTAGAGTGGTGTCTCTCACTTTTCTAACATTTATTCTATCTGAGAAAAAGAAAAATTAAACCAGAAAAAAAAATAAACAAAAGCAAAACTCAAAAGTGACAAAAAGCCCCCACAACACCCAAAATAAATTTTAAAAACTCCTAAATATAGAATCTAGGGGAACTTTTTGTTGCCACCTAGACCCCTTCCAAAGGGTTCACATGCCAATCTAATAATAAAGCTGTCATATGGGGTGATGTGATTTTAGCTTTCGAGCTGAAGGTTGCTATGGGAGGCTGTTCCCAGCAGCAGTGCTGCACAGCATTTGTAAAAGCCCTTTCCAGCATCAGACTTTTGATTTTTGAGTAGGAAAAATTCACTGTTTTTGTTTTTAAAAAGTCCCATAAAAAGCAGCAGTGCTGGAGAAAAACGTAGAGAAAAGAAGCCAAATAAAAAATGGGGCTGTAATTCAGGTGCCTGTAGAAATGTGGATGCACTAAAATCCCCTTCCCAAACCTAAAGCACCAGGAAAACCTAATTTCTTTCAAATCGGTGCACATCAGCTGAGTTGCTGCATTTGCCAACACCAGGTTTGCTGGGATGTGGCAGAAGTTAAAGACAATCAGATGATCTCAGGTGCTGTATAAACGAGGTGCAGAAATGGGAACAGTTATTGCAGTGCCTCTGCTGGGGGCTTCTACTGTGCACGGAGATCCTGACTTGGATAAAAATGAGGCATCACTTCACAACAGGTTGAGGAAGTTTACCCAGCTTTTTAGAATTAAAAAAAAAAAAAATATATATATATATATAGGGATTTCTGCAAGGAATGAAATATTATGTGTATATATATATATATACACACAGAGTTATGTAAAGCTGGTCAAATACAAATGACTCTCTTAAAACTAACAAACAAGTAAACACAGGAGATATTCTCTACAGCAATCTGTAAGATTTAGGAGACTGTTACAACCTGCAGGATTTACAGAGGAAACACAAGTAAGAAGGAGGATTTAACACAAGGACAGAGCCCTGAAGCAGCAGGAGGAGGAGACGCAGTCGCTTTTTACCTTAACGCAGTGAGGTGAAGACCACCAAACACTGAGTTATAAAAGGCTTTCAATTCATGTTGCCAAAGCCTCCAGCCATCAAGTGCCTTAAATCTTTGCAGGTTAAGTAAAGGAGGGTTGGTAGATGAGATCTGTGGATGGGGATGAATATCTAGAGAGCAAACACATCCCAACTGGAGATGTGAGAGCACAGGAGAGCACCCAGCCAGCTCCCTGCCCATACCAGGATATGGAGAACGGTGACGATCAAGATCATCCAGTTCCACCCCCTGCCACAGGCAGGGACACCTCCCACTATCCCAGGCTGCTCCAAGCCCCATCCAACCTGGCCTTGGACACTTCCAGGGATGGGGCAGCCACAGATCCTCTGGACAACCTGTGCCACGGCCTCAGCATCCTCACCGGGAAGAATTTCTTCCCAATATCCCATCTAAGTCTTCCCTCTGTCACTTTAAAGCCATTCTCTCTTGCCCTGTCACTCTATTCCTTGTCTAAAGTCCCTCTCCAGCTCTCTTGGAGCCCCTTTAGGCTCTGGAATGGACACTAAGGTCTCCCTGGAGCTTTCTCTTCCCCAGGCTAAATCCAATGATTTTTTGCCTCAAGTCTTCAGTGGGAAGTGCTGCAGTGACACCACCGAGATGTTCCTCCTTCAACAAGAGCAGGGAGGCAGGAAACCCTATAGACAGATTCCAAGCAGAAATTTCTGTGATGTCAAAGGTTTCAGACCCAATGTAAACTTTGATGGAAGTTATACACAGGTGAAATCTTAAGACAAAAGAAGAAAAACTGATTTGAGTCTGATGTGCATATAAGCAACTGAGATGCTGCAGAAATGAGATTTCCAAAGCACAGATCCAGCTTGGGTCCTGCACCCCACTGGTGTCACAGTTTCCGTGTCTGAGACAAAATCTCAACAAGGAATGGAGAATCTTTTTGCCAACAAAAGCTTTTACCAGAACATACGAATAACCCAAACAGAACCCCTGATCAACAAGTCAGAATTTGTTCAAATGCCCAAACTCCAAACCAGCAACAATGAGAAGCCCATCGTACCAGGCAAAACAAGAACCTTCACTGAGATGCACTGACTGCAGTGGCACTTCCAGGCACACGTCATTCAATTAAAGTTATTACATTAATTTAGGTTTTTTGCTCAAACCAGACCAAATTATTGCAGAAGACCTCACTATCAGCCCCAGGCTTTGAAACCCAGCCAGCCCACCACCACCCACCTACCCTCCACATCCCCAAAACTCCTCCTTCCCCAGAACTCTGCTAATAAACTTAGGGATGTCCTTCCCAGAGGTCTCAACGCCTTGTCAGCAGAAATTCAAATCAATCCAGCCCTGGAAGCAGCTGCAGCAAATAACTCAATCACGTTCATCATTTTAACTCATCCTATTTATGAATCAGGTCAAGCTTGAAATCTCCATTTACATTATCAGCCTTTGTGATATTAAGATAATCATGCAGAGGACTGATCAAAGGTTCCTCGTAACTTTGGAGTGCAGGAATTACCATACAATAACACTTTATCTACTCCAGTGTCCTTTGTGACTGTCAAGAATACTTTCTTCCCTAGAAAATAAGACAAGGAACAACATGCTGAACAAGAAAGTGCTGCCCATACTAAATCTAAAAGTAACAGGGCAGTGGGTACTTTACACACATCTCCAAAAAAAACATGAAGATCACCATTTTTTAAAACAGAACAGGTTGGGCAGGGCTTTGAGTAACCTGGTCCTGCCCCTGGCTATGACAGGGGGTTGGAACTGGATGGTCTCAAAGGTCCCTTCCAACCCAAACCATTCCAGGATCCCAATATCCTTTGAAAGTGTCTGAGAAAAACAGGGATCTTCAAGCTGCCTTGAATTACCTTTATTTTATCTCGCCTGTATGAAAGGACATTTTGATTTTTCCAGACTGATACTGAAAATCACCTGAAATGGTTCTCTAAGGGGCCTCAATTTCTCTCAGCCCTGCTTTGATGGGAAGATGAATCCTGCAGCCTCCTGCCACCCAGAAATACTCTGCTGATGCTCTTAGAGCCCTCTCTTTGTTGTCCCTCCAGCAGCTGCAGCACCTGCACAGCATCACCAGGTCACTGCTGCAGATCTGACAACAACCGCCAGAACATAAGAAAAAAGCAATTCCCGTTGTCTCAAGGAACTTTCACTCTGCTGTTCACCTCCAACTCGCTGTTCTTCTTCCTACAACAAATAAAATATAACATCACTCTGCTATTTTTGTGAAGAGATGTTTTATCCAGAGTTTGGGCAAAGGGAAACAATTTCTAACCTGATCTTAAAATTATTTAAAGAGGATAAAAAAAATAGAAGGAAGGACATACGCTTGTAAAACAGTCTTATGTGGGGAAAAAAATATAGGAATACTTTATTGGAAGCGCTTCACTTCTGATACCAGCTATTAAGAATGTAGATATAATCCTTTATTTATCTCGTTTGCAGCAAGAAAACTCTACACACAGAGAAGGAAAAATCACATGGGATATAATCCAACAACAATCTCCCCCATTAACTTGAGAATGATGTTCTATTGAATATTTCAAGCGTGATTACACTGTAACAAAATGGCACCATGCCACCAAGTCCTGTAAATTATTTTCTCTCGATACTTCCCTTCCTTGCAAAGATGCCAGGAGGCTGGATAAAAAAAGTGCTCCCAGATCAAAGTAAAAGGCACAGGAGAAACAAGGAGGATCCTTCAAGTGACCATCCCAATGTTTGTCCCAAAGTGGAAAGATGACCTTAGCAGTTGGTGTTGCACCTTCTAGGCAGGATCTGGGTTGGGAACTATTGTACCAAGGGGTTGTTTTCTGCAATGGAATTAAATACACAGGATGTAAAATGATGGCAACCTGCTCCAAGTCATAACTTGGAATGCAGTTAATGCTTCTGCTTCAATTTTAGGGCTTCCAGTGGTAGAAAAAATTTCACCTAAGTTTCTCTAATGTGGAAAAAACACCACAAAGAGCAGAGATGAAAGCTCAAAACAGCTCCCTGGGTGATGCATGAGCTCAGTGGGATCCCAGGTCCAGTGAGCTTTGACTGGGAATCATGGCTGTCTTTTTTCCAGTCGTGACTTAAGGAGGAAGCAAACACAAACAGAATCACAAATATTGCCGAGTCTGGGCAGCGAGGCTGTAACACAGGTGATTAAATACTTTGTCAAAGATTTTCTGATCATTCAAAGGATTGGGATGTGCAAGAAGAGGCTTGCAGGGGTATGAACAGCAGCCAGAGTGCTGAGTGCGCACATCTGAAAGCAGTAAACACGAACATGGATTCAATTTAAATCCCCTGAACATGTTAGGGAACAGAGAAGGGAGAAAAAGCCAAGTTCACCCACATAACTGAAGTGTTATGTCTACAAATCCAGCTCTACAGGCAAGGAAGAGAGACCAGACCTCCCCAAAAGTGCTCCACTGACCATGGAAGGCGTCACAGGTCTCTAGGAACTTCAAGTCCCTTGGGACTGGTGTCATCACTACCTGAGCCTGAACATAGAAATGAACCCAACCAGGATAAGCAACCTGGTCTAGTGGAAGGTGACCCTGCCCAAGGTGGGGGTTTGGAACTGGATCATCTCTAGGGTCCATTCCAACCCAAACCATTCTGTGGTTCTGTGATCACAGGGGACATCAATTGATGGGCAAAGAAGAGGGATGACATATCAAGCCCCTCACAGAAGCTCATGGTCTCCAAAATGCCAACTCGCTGCCTTCTTCAGCATGTAAGCTGATTTTTCCTCTTATTCAGAAATTTTACTTCAATATGGCTTAGAATTATCTACACCAGGCCCAA
The DNA here is from genome assembly GCA_013399195.1 of Dicrurus megarhynchus. Lineage (NCBI taxonomy): Eukaryota > Metazoa > Chordata > Aves > Passeriformes > Dicruridae > Dicrurus > Dicrurus megarhynchus. The sequence goes on from VXAD01012527.1 coordinate 497,195, forward strand.
TAAATGTGAAACAGTGATGGAGAGGAAGTGCTGTAGCAGGCACACTCCTAACAGAAACTGAAGCCAACAAAAGGAACTGGATGTCACCATTGGCACCTCAAAAAGAAACTTTGCCAAAGGTTAATCCTTTCAGGTGAGCAGTGGCACGCATAGGAAAGAAGACAATAGTATCAAGATTATTATAAGGAAAAATATAAATATAATTATTATAGACCACTATAACATAAAATTCACCATTCAGAGGGTGGTGAGGGCCTGGCACAGGTTGCCCAGAGAAGCTGTGGCTGCTCCGTCCCTGGACGTGTCCAAGGCCAGGTTGGACGGGGCCCAGAGCAACCTGGTCTAGTGGAAGGTGCAGGGGATTGGAAATAAGTGATCTTTAGGTCCCTTACAACCCAAACCACTGTAGAATTCTATGAAAATTATAAGGTAAAAGTGGTGGTGCAGTGTCATTTGATTCTTAATCTTTTTAATAGCAAAGGAGCTCAGAAAATGTTGGGAGATGAAGACCTGAAATGCTTCTTGTCCCATGAAGACTGGGGAGAAGAAAGGAGACACACTGAAGGAGTGAGTTTGATTTGGAAACTAGCACCAAATATAGCAGAAAAAGCATCAATAAGGAACAGTTTATAAGAATCTCTCAGCTTCCTACCACATATTAGAAAAAAAACCCAGGAAATCTCCCTCAAGAAAAAAAAAGAAGTCAGGAAATACTCAAGAGATAAGGGAATCTTTTCAATAACTCACCTAGAGCACAGCTTGTGGAGGCCAAGAACTCCAGGACCCAAAGGCACGGGGAAGCACGTAACAAGACCAGCCAAAGTTGCCATAACTAAATTGCAAGATGAAATGCTGAAGCCAAGCCTTAATGATTTACCATCAGGAGAAACCCAGGGAGGAATCATCACCACATTTGCATACCAGGACATTGCCTGCTCTTCTTTTGAGCACATTATTACTGATCACCATCCAAAAGAGAGATTCTTGAACTAAATGAAGCCTGTGGCTCTCTAGGCAATTCCTAGACTACTTATAATTAAAGGCACCATTAAGCCTTCAGAGAAGCAGATGCCAATCCATGTCAAAAGTTACACAGCTGAGCAGGGTCTAATTACACTGAATTCAAGAGATACATCACATCCCCAACAGATGTCGTTTTATAGGAAGCTTTTTCCATATCTCACAATCTTAAGATCCTTTGAGATGCTCTTGCCTGTACTATCCCTTTTCTTTAGCAAAGAAAAGACCATCCAGAGTCATCTGCCTGCAAGCTTAAGATGGGGTAAGTGGCAAACAGAAGAAAAAGACACTGATACAGTGGGGAAGCCAATTTAGAAAAATACATTTTTTTAAAGTTTACACAGAGAAACAATTCCTTCCTTCCCATTTCACGCTTTTTTTGGTGGTAGGATGATATTTTGGGCTCCCTTTTTTTGCATGTTTATTCAGGGTCTGTACAGCCAAGCAACTGCACATTACTGTGAGCTGGTAAATGCTACAAGCCCAGTTCATCCATTCCCAAAAAAAGAGTTTTATGAACTATGTAAAACAACAATTAAGAGCCATGAAAAGGGTTCTTGCACAGCCTGGTCCAGGTGGCAGAACAACCCAAAATACCTTTTGGATTAAGACACTGATCAAGTTTTCTCCTCTGCATTTAAATGGGAAAAGAGAGTCCAAATCAACTGAGAAGCAGCCATCACAGAAGATACTAAAAATATTATCATCTAAACACAGAAAGGTCAAAAAATAAAATTTTAATTGCCTTCTTAACATAACGCAGAAAGCACACCTATTCTTAAGCATTCACCAAGGCCAGTGAGTTTGGGAAAAAGACAGATGGGAGGATATGTAGGAGAATATGTTCTCTGAGTACTTCCACAAATAGGCTACCAAAAGCCAAGAGAGATGCTGTGTCACAAGGGATGCAGAAGCCACAGGAGATGCATTTCTTGACATTCCCCTCCAGGAGTGAGATCTTCTTGAACAGAGGGAGAAGTCTTTACTACTTGTTCCCATGGCACTGCCTCCAGACACTCATCCTACAGTTTTCTTATATGTTTAAACAAAATGGCCCCATGGCTGTGGAGTGACAGATGTCACTTTTTCAGCCTTTCCCAGCAACATGGTGATGATCATCACAAAGAATGACAGTGATATGGGAATCATCAGTGGTCTGTACTGAACTTCCCTTTTGCTGGTCCCATTCTCCTGCCTTTTCAGCTGCTCCTGTAACTTGAAGCTGTTGGACAGCTTCAACAAATTGGAGAAAAGAGAAAAATAAATTTTTAAAATCCTAAACTATAGTTATCAGCCTGAAAATCAAGGGAAATAGTAGGGGTAGGAACACTTCTCCTATGAAGACAGGCTGAGAGAGTTGGGATTGTTCAGCTTGGAGAAGAGAAGGCTCCAGGAGACCTCAGAGCCCCTCCCAGTACCTAAAAGGGGCCTACAGGAAGGGCAGAGAGGGACTTTTTGCAAGGGCATGGAGTGATAGGACATGGAGGAATTGCCTTAAACTGAAGGAGAGTGGGTTTAGATTAGATATTAGGAGGAAATTCTTCCCTGTGAGGGTGGTGAGGTCCTGGCACAGGTTGCCCAGAGGAGCTGTGGCTGCTCCATCCCTGGAAGTGTCCAAGGCCAGGTTGGACAGGGCTTGGAGCAACCTGGCCTAGCTGAAGGTGTCCCTGCCCATGGCAGGAGTTTGGAACAAAATGGTCTTTAAGGTCCCGTTCCAACCCAAATTATTCTGAGATTCTGTGATTCTGTGAATCAAGGAAAGAAAGATAATTGAACACCAGGGTGGAGAAAGACCAAAACACACTTGCAGCAATTACCCAGTGAGTGGATTATGCATGAGCAAACAAATGGGAAACCAACCAGATTTATGGTTTCTCCATGGTGGTGGAGTGGCAAGTAGACATAGCAAGTGGCAGATGAAGTGTCAGGAGGTGAGAGGCACATCTGTGGAGAATGAGGCACCTTCTACTTGCCCTTCAGCAGACGGAGTGTGGAGAGCAGATGGAGATACTCCCTCTCAGAATCGTGTTTCATTTCTTTTGTGACATCCTGGCTGGTGCCCCCACCAAAAGCAAAGCCAATCTTGGTGGTGTAACCAAAAGTAATGGAGTCAACCACTAATGCTCCAGTTCTGAAGTCACTTTCATTTGGCAGTACAATGTTAAGGGTTGAACTTGATTCTATAATTCTGTAATTCTAAACTGGGCCATGGAGAGGGATGGAACACCTCTCCTATGAGGAAACACTGAAAGAATTTGGATTGTTCAGCCTGGAGGAGCGAAGGTTCCAGGGAGGGGGGGCTGTAAGAGAGCTGGAGAGGGACATGTAGTGATAGGACAAGGGGGGATGGCTTCAAACTTAAACAGAGCAGGTTTAGATTAGATATTAGGAAGGAAAAATTCTTCACTGTGAAGGTGATGAGGCCCTGGCTTGCCCAGAGAAGCTGTGGCTGCTGCATCCCTGGGAGTGTTCAAGGCCAGGCTGGACAGGGCTTGGAGCAACCTGGTCTGGTGGAAGGTGTCGCTGCCCATGGCAGGGGGTTGGAACAAGATGATTTTTAATGTCCATTCCAACTCAAACCATTCTATGATTCCATGATTCAGCAACTTAGGTTTGTCGTATACATAATCTGACAAGCACCAGTGTATCAGTGTACTGAATCCCAAAATCCCCCTGCAAGAAGCAGATGTCCCACAACCAGACGCCTGAGGACTCTGTTCTTGCTTCCCAAGTATCCTGTGCCCAACCAGCAAACTACAGTTTGTTTCCAACATAAATCTGTTGTGCTCCAACAAATGAATCCACCCACATTACTCTCCCATTGCTGAAGAAATTGGGACCATAATTACCAGAAAAGTGTCCTTCAGTTAAACAGTGACCTGATTTTTGTCACTTTAATCCAAAAATTAGATCTGTATCATTCACTGCATGAATTTTCTTTTCTATTTTAAGGATTTCTCACCATCTTGACTGCAAACAAAACACAGGGTCTTGTTTGCAGTCAAGTCAGAGCAAAACTGATGAATGCCAACACAGCTGGATCTCAACAGCCCTTCCGCTAAACTGCCATGTAGAAATTAAGGGAGTGACAGAGATTACCAAGTAAAATACAGCAACACACCTGTAGGTGTCCAATCAAAAGTCATTTCATGGAGAGGGAAACAATTCCAGGTGCAGAGGAAGCATGCAAAGGAAGGCACACATAGCAGAGTTTGCATTAGTGCAGCTGCCTTTATTGCAACGACCCTAATTGGCATTTCCAGATGTGAAGCAGGAAAATCTGCTGATGGAAGAATCTTTGCCTATAACCCTAGAAAACCCAGGTTGAAGGAGACAGAGCTCTATACAAGCCATACGTGAAGAAAGGAAAAATAAAAATTAAAAATCCCTTCTTCTTTCTTTTCCACATAGTGAGCTGGTTAAAGCAGTCCACGTTCTCCAGTTGCCACCAGCGGCATTTATTTATCACCATCCTCAATTCTGAAAGCAAACTCCAAGTGATAATGCACAATCTCCCTGCAAAACCAAACTGAGATGGATGGAGGACGAGGGGTATAATTTAAGACAGTTTACATTGCTCACAGTAGCAGGAACACTGCATTCAGGCTGAAAGAAAGGTCATTAGTAAATTGAAGGCAGCAGAAGATAACAGAAAAGTTTACAAACAACACTTCAGCAGGAAAAAATGAGCTTATTTGGCTGTTCAGGGAAAAGAGCAACCAGAGAGGAAGTTTGGGTGTGCAAGAGCCTTCCTCACTCCAGGCAGAGGAGTGAGCTCATCTCCTGTGCTCATGATGGAGCACATGAGATCTGCATCAGTGCCATCAATAGTAGCACCCACTGTGGCAGGAACCTCCTCCTTGGCAAAGTCACCCATACCAACAGAACAGTTTGGAGTCATCTCCTGCCTCCCAGATGGCTTGTTCCTGTTAGTGCAGAAGTCTGGGGAGCCAGGATCTCCCTGCAGCAGAGTGCACGGGATGGCTGCCCCGAGCTGGCTACGCTTCAGCTTTCAGCCTTTTTGTGAACACTACAGGAGATAAGCACTGAGATACAGGAGACAAGCAATGTAAAGAGTTCATTTCTTCCCTTCTGAACACTATCATCTGATGAAAACACAGTTTCTCAAGTAAAGGGGAGACTCTTTAAGTTGTTTTTTTTGGAAGAACACAGTGGAAGTCTGCATTGCCTGTAACCTGGTCTAGTGGAAGGTTCCCCGCTCACGGCAGTGGGTTGGAATGGGATGGTCTTTGATGTCCCTTCCAGCCCAAACCATTCCATGATTCTGTGGTTCGGTGTCATCAGCAGACAACTGACACACATCGGCTTCAGTGGGTTCTCCATGGTTCCAAGTCCAGTTGGGAATTTTAAGGAGAAAAGCCTTTCTCGTGAGGAGAGAGTGCGGGAGCTGGGCCCGGTTAGTCTGGAGAAGAGAAGACTGAGAGGGGATCTCATCAATCCATACAAATATCTCCAGGGTGGGTGTCAAGAGGATGGTGCCAGGCTCTTTTTATGGTGCTCAGCAACAGGACAAGGTCAATGGCCATAAACTAAAACACAACAAGTTCCACCCTAACACGAGGAAGAACTTCTTTCCATGGAGGGTGCCAGAGCACTGGAACAGCTGCCTCCACCCCAGGGAGGGAGTGGATTCTCCCTCTCTGGAGACATTCCAAACCCACCTGGATGTGTTCCTGTGTCACCTGCTCCAGGTGACCTTGCCTTGGCAGGGGGTTGGATTGGATGAACTCCAGAGGTCCCTTCCAACCCTGAAGATTCAGTGATTCTGTAAATATATGAAGAAGCTCAATCTAGCAGGACAGGCTGAATCCCACCCTACTTTCCTTTCTAAATTTGGACTATCCACATGGACACGCTTGCCTCAAAACACCTGAGGATCTCTAAAACACAGGTAACCACCCCGACACCTCACAGACGTGCTACTTCTCATAACCGAGTTCCTTGACATTATCATCAGTTCCACTTCCAGGGGAGGAGAGAGCATACACCACATATATGGAATGTTAAGTAATTCAGTTATTTTGGATCAGGAAGATTAAGGGCAATGTCCTAAATGTCCAACTTTCAGAACATCTTGAAAAAAAAAGAGACACACATCCCTTCTACTCTTTTGTCTGGTCAACACAAGGCTTAACAGAGATAAACCCACACATCTCTGTTCTGAGAACTGCAGAAGTAGCACTGAGGACTGCAGAAATCAACAGTGAATCCCTACCCTTGTCCCCTACAAAATGCTTCCCATTGTGATAACCCCTGTTCCCCACGATGTTTCTATCACAACCTCTCCACATCCTCCCTGTATCCATGGACACTCCCCCTCCGCAGCTGCAAGTCCCATCCGTGCCTCACTTTGTTCTCCAAAGCATCCACAGCTTTGGAGGCAGAAAACAACCCACAATGGGTAACCTAGACCTGGACACAGGCTAACTGATAGGCCAGATGATACCAAAACAGCAGATAATCAGTGAATTTTCCTGAGTTTTCCTTGAGGACATTGAGATATTAAGTCCTTACGTGCTTGGTGAACACATACATTGATGGTTGGGTGGAGGAGAAAATCAGTGAACTGTATTTTTTCCTCTGATGTGATTAACTCCACCAACCTACTTAGTGGAAGAGGCAGAAAGACACCAACAGGAGAAAGCCTTACATGAAGTGAGAGATTTCAAACTATGGAACAAAGAAAAAAATTAATTTCTGAAAACAACCCAATGGTGCTCATCTGCTCTTACTTTCAGACCTGTGCCCCAAATACTGTGCTTGTATTTAATTTTCTGGTTCACCAAGTAGAAAAATAACCCACTCCTGAGGCTTCCAGCTTTATTTACACACTTGGTTAGGAAGGAGCTGAACACTCAAACCTGTCATTGAAGGTTTCAGGTGCTCTCAGCTCTGGTTTACACTCCATGAAGGCTTTGCTCTCCACATCACAGACAGAGAATCAGAGAATCGTTAAGGTTGGAAAAGACCTCCAAGATCATCCAGACCAACTGTTAACCCAGCACCACCACCATGTTCACCACTAAAACAAGTCCTCAAGTGCCATATCCACACATTTTTTGAACACTTCTGGGGAATGATGACTCCACCAGTTCCCTGTGCAGCCTTTTCTAATGCTTAACAACCCTGGCAGTGAAGAAGTTTTTCCTAAAATCCAATCTAAACCTCCCTTGGCTCAACTTGAGCCCATTTCTGCACAGTCTGTCACTTGTCACCTGGGAGAAGAGACTGATCCCCACCTCACTACAACCTCTTTCCAGACAGTTGTAGAGAGTGATAAAGTCCCCCCTGAGCCTCCTTTTCTCCAGGAGAGAATCACACTGCCCAGAAGAAACCACCCTCCATCCTACCATACCAGCCAAGTTCCCACAGTATCTGAAACTCAGCCTCTTCAGCTGGAAATGCAGCAAGGTTAATTTAACCCAAGAGAAAGCATAAGCTGCTTCATAAGATTGGAAACTGCATCTTGTCTATCCAAAATCTAAGCATTTAAAAAATTATTTTTGGTAGGGTTTTGTTTGGAATGAATCGGACTCTGGTGTTGGCTTAGCACACCAAGGCCAAAATGTTGGACAGGGCTGAAATCCATGAATTCACTTACAAGGGAGTGGAGCCCTGACTTTTAGTGGCTTAAAATTATGCAAGAAAGCATCTTTAGGCTGCGTCTCTGTGATGAATTAGCTCTGACAAGGGAGGCAACTCAAGACCTCCCCACAGTGCTCCCTCCCTGCCCCACACCACGGCTGCCTCTCCGCTCCCTTGCTAATACAGGGACCAGCAGCTCGTGCTGTAAATCAGATCAATGAAACATTCAGTTAAAAATAACAGCCCAAACCTCCTCCATTGCAGGAGAGCCTTTCGGATCACAAATGATGAAAGCACATTTCTAAAAAAAGCAAGCTGAGTTGAGAGCGGTTTCTGAGAAGGTGACAAAATAAACAGCTCCGAGCCCAGCCAGCAGAACAAGGGCTGGGCTGCTCCAAGCATTGCTGGGACTCCTGAATAACCCTGGCAGTGGGAAAACAGGTCTCAATACCCCCAGTTAGTGGCTACCTAGGTCAAAGATGGTGCCTGGCTCCCATCCTGGTGATGCTGTAGGAGCAGGACATTCAGAGGACACCCCCACCCTCTATTGTGAGCTATTCCTTGCTCACTGGGCTGTCTTATTCCTGCCTCACAGCTGGTAGACAGGGAGAAAAAGTTGGGATGCAGCTTCTGGAGTCAAGAAACATCATCCTGGTGGTACCCACAAGCACTTGGCCTGTGGTGCTTGCTGAAACTGTGAGGGAAAAGAGAAGCAACATCCCTGAGGTTTCTTACAACTATTTCTATGATGGATGCTGGGAAAGAGAAGAGGGAGTGGGGAGTAAGTTTTTTTTTTCCCCTTTTTTGCATGCCATCTAAGCACCCACTAAACAAACAACCAGCTGTCTTCATCCTGCAACCCAGATGGATGTCCCTGTGCAACAGGAGGATGCACCACAGCATCTCGCCTCACATTTCCAATGCCGGGATTCAATACAGCGACTGCAGCTTTTCATGCCTTTTACAAACATCTAATTCACTCTGTATTAATCCCTCAGAGCAGCTACTCCTTCATTTTACCCTTGGAGATATCAAGCTAAAATATTCATCAGCTTGAACACAAAAACCTACAGCTCTAAGCAGTTGTTGAGGACAGAAGACATGCTGTTACCCAGTTCTCTGATATATACAGCAGTATAACACCATCCTTGCAATAAAAGTACAGAATGAGCTTCTAAAGATGCCTTTTTACTAGATGTTTATAAGTGGATTTAGGTTTAATGACAAGCTCCTCTTGCTTATTTTCCACTTTTACTCATCCTTCTTTTTGGAGGGAGGGCGGCTGACAGGAGCTGTTCTTTCTCAAGCTCAATATTAAATAAAAGAGACCCAAAAATATCTTGAAAATGCACTCAAGTCATGGCACAAGGCATATTTCAAATGAATGCAGCTGAAAACCTCCAAACTATGAGAAAAGCTATTGAAATAAGGGATTTTCACTTGCTGGAGACATTCAAGACATTGACACAACTTCTAAAAAGATGAATCTTTTCCAAGTATTTTAACTCAATTAAATTCACCAAATCACCAGCACAGGAAGGTGAAATCTCTGGCACAGGAAGGTGACAACAACCCCATGGTCCACATTTCCTGTCTTCCCAGGCTACAGAGGGCTTCCCAAAGCTCACTATTTTTGGGAGAGCTTTCAGGCAGTCTCTCAGCTGACTCTTGCAGGCCATGTCCAGATATCCCCAGAAATCTTTAGTACTGAAGGAGCAAACCATGGAAGTGTGCATTTACTCGTGTGTATTCCACATCTCAGCCACAACAAATCACAAACACGGAACGGGACCTGACACACACTATTTAATTTGACCTTAGATAACGACAGAGCCAAAGCAAGGTGACTCCAGCCCATAAATATTCCTGACTCCACCAGCACTGAAGATGTTCAGACCTCAAACCTCGAAGGAAAGTGAACAACAGCATTGAGTCCCTGCAGTTGTTTCACCTTAAATAGACAGAAGGGAGGTGTTGACACTGAACTGATGCTTTGCAGTTCAGGCAATCTGTGTTCAGCTGCCAGGCTTGACTAAACTCTGGATGCAGTAGGAGAATTAAAGACAAGCCACAGTCCTCTCACCTCATCCAAAGCACCCTGAAGCAGCAAAATGCACAGGAAAGACTCCTGGTTGAATGGGATGTTACTGTGCTTCAGTACAGCACAGCAAGGAATGGACCTGCATCATTTTAATTTTTAACGTTCAAGTAGGTTAAATTAAAATAGTCCAAAAAATCACAAATGTAAAAAAATACAACAACTGTAATCAAGGTGGCAAGAAACTGGCAATGTGTTCACCACTGGAACCATTTGGGAGTTACCTTGAACCAGTTCATACCATTGATCGAGGCATTTCTTTGCATCAGCCTGCTGCAGTAGGCAGATAAAACATAGCTGTGCTGTCTACATAAAACGTGTTTAGATACATAAATCCTTGCAAAGTGGCTTTTTATTTTGAGGCAAAACCAGAAAGAATTATACGCTGCATTAAATATTTTCTTCTTTGTCCTCTTCTCGACCGTCTGCAAGATCAATTAAAGTGCTTTTGCATAAAACAGGCAGGGAGGAGCACGTTCCAGAAAATAAATAAATAACGACACCACTCTTTGCTTTCAATATGATGCCTGAAGAAAACAAGCGTAACGACTTAAAGATTCCCACAGCGAAAAAGAAGAAAATGATGAAGGTTTAATCATACACTTACAAGGCAACAAAATAGATTTCTCAAGTCTTAATATCTCTTGTGAAATTTTAAGCACTCAGACACAAATATTAGTAACAAGCTGCAGCAAGCTGAGTCGTTTCTCCTGCCCTCGCACAGGAGTATGTGAGTCCCTCCCTTGCACTCACACACACATTTGCTGTTTCCATCACTTTTCTATTTGCAAAAATATCCAAATGCAACTCTGAGCATTTAACACGTTATGGTTTAACACATTCCTCGCCTTAGGGAGGTCTCACTGTCCTGGAGCTCAGCAACCTCTCTGTCCAGCTGCATTGCAACATCTGGAAGCACCAGCACGACTTCCCCGCAGGCTGACCAGCAATGGGACTCTTGGCCACAGCCTCGGCATGGAGAGACAATGCTCAGATCAACTGCTCTCCCAGTTACCAACCGGAATGGGGAGCGGGGGAAGAGGGAGAGAGATCACCCCACCAAAAAAACTCAAGACCTTCTTTCTTCTCCCTCAGAATGCCCTTTTATCATGTCTTCACACCACAGGGGAGGAACTGGTTCCATCAAAAAACCCCATCATTTTAGTTTCTACGGATTTTTTTTTTTTTAAACGAGGGTGGAGAAACATTGGCACACGTTGCCCAGAGAAGCTGTGGCTGCTCCATCCCTGGAAATGTTCAAAGCCAGGACGGGGCTTGAGCAACGTGGTCTAGTGGGAGGTGTCCCTGCCCATGGCAGGGGGATTGGAATTGGATGATCTTTAAGATCCCACCCAACCCAAGCTACTCCATGATTCTATCTGCCCCCAGAGACTTGTGCTGGCCTAGGTGGCACAGCAGATCACTGACCATTCCCCCTTGGATTATGGGGACTTCATTCTGCTGCCTGTCCCTCCAGCTGTGGGAGTCATCCCACCATGTTTCCCTCACGGCAACTGTGCCATATTTTTCCAGCTGCACAGTGGCTTCCAGCTTCTCCTGTCTGTTGCCCATGCTGTGGGCACTGGTGCAGATGCACTTCGGCTGGGCTATTGTTCCCACCACCTTTTTTGGGGAAGAAGCCCTAATTCCTACACGGCCATTCTCAGGCACTTCCATGGTTTCTAACACATCAATAATACCGGTGCCTTTGCTGCTGCAGGGATCTCCATCCCTTACCTCCTCTGAGACAGCAGAACAAAGGACCTCACTGGCACAGCATCCCATGATAAGAAAACCCAAAAATCTGCTGGTGACACCAAGTTCAGAGCCAGGTGTTAATCAAATGGATCTTCCCTGTTCTCCCTCATCATTCCCTGCAACTGGAAGGGTAGAGGAGAACACTACTTGTGTTCCTGATCCCTTAACCGATCAACCTCACACCAAAACACAAAAGAACTGAGAGGAAAGAGAAATCACTGCTCTACACAATTGAAACAGGAAGAAAATAACTTGCAATAATAAAATAAATTTTAGAAAAGCACACAAAAAAGAAAACCAAACACCCAAGAAATGAAAACAAAAGCTAAGAGGTGAATAATTCATTTAGGCAATGTGCAGTGCCCATATTCTACCTGAATTGTTTACGTTGAAGGTTCATGGTTTAATCAGAACTGCCGGAACAAGAAAAACCAGAGTCATAAGTACAACATTTATCTTGAGTAAACAAAATAGGTTTCTGGGTAAGGCATTTTCATTTAAAATAGGAAAAAAAATAGGTTGCAGTTTGTGAAGTGACCAGCAAGGGGAGTCGGTGCCCAGAGCTTTGAGGGAACCATGCAGATGCAGTTTTGGGTGGAGAAAACTCAAATAAACAATTCTGAGGTACTGACATTGATAAAACATTGAAGATTGCCAGAGGATGCTGGAGGATGATGGACAGAGAGCAGAAAACCCAGTAACCTTGAAAAGAGAGAGGGCTTGAGAGATACTAGAGTCCAAAAATAATCATGTTTTGCTTGGAAATTGGAATTTCTGTCCCTGCAAGACTTAATGGAGAGCATGTAGTGAAGAGCTCTTAGAGGAAAAAGGCAAAGGACAAACGAGATCAAGTCAAGATGGAGCTCAGGATAAGAAAATAAGAGTTAATCTCAATGTACTTCTGAGTACAATATTCTGACAGTAACATGAAAAGACTTTGGCCAGTTCCTCTGGTGGCCTTGAGGAGACATCCAGGAGGGTACCAGACATCTGGGAGATGTCAGAGGACTAGGGCTAATCAGGCACCTTATCACCGAGCCCCAGAACCAGCAACAAATAGGGGTAAAAACCATAAATAAAGACTATTAAAAAACCCTTACAAGGAGTGGGATTTAATAATATTATACAGCATTTAAAGCAAAACGCCAGCAGTAGGAACTCATTAGGCTCTGTATGGGGAATAGCAGCAAAATCACTGCTGCAGCTCCAGCCATGCTGGGCTCGTCAACAGAAACGGGGCCACCCCGGGCTCCAGGGCCACGGGGAGGGGCACTCAGAGCTTTCATTCCTCTGCCTCGTTAATCTCATTAACCTCGTATTTACTCTGTTGTTGGTAATTACTCAGAACGTTAATAGGCACAATTTATGCATATTATTTACTGAATGTCACAAATCTCTTTAGCTCTGTGTGTGAATCGGGGCTGGAACATGCCAATGCTCCAAGTGCTACGGAAAACGGAGGTAGAGAAATGAAAAAATATTTTAAAATGCTAAAAATGTTTTTAGGACTTGTTTCAAATTTCTTCAATATCTTCAACTTCTTCTTGCAAGATAGCCAATCAATTCAAATAAATATATAAAATCCATCCATTTTACTAATTCCATAATAACATTCTAACAAGAAAAAACAGACACTAAACCAAAAACACCCAAGAAAAGACTATTTCCTCCTGTTAAGCTGCAGTCCATCAAACAACTATTCCAGCCATGATACAAATTACCGTTAACGATATTCCAGGTGGGAAAACCAGATGCAGTTTAAGAAAACTGTTACTGCTGTTAAAGAGCTCCATAGGTTTTACAGACACAGTCTGTTACACCTTGAAAAATGGAACTTTCACTGACCATCTGTTCCTAGCAGAGAACACCCAGCAACTCTGGCTTTGGCCAGAAAGCCCAACTCAAAGTCAACGTACCATGGGCAGGGGACATCCCAGAGCTTAATCACCAGCCAAGATCAGCTGTCAGGGGGAGAATTTGGATAGAGATCACCCAATATTAACCAGTTAAAACAAGGAAACCACCGCAAGAGCAGAAGACGGCATCCAGAGGAGAACATCTGCAAGAGCAAAGCCCACAACATTCCCACGCCCCCACTCCAGAGCTTGGGTCTGCAACATGCATCACCTCCAATGAGCTGAAAGGATATGGAGAAAACCGACCAAAATCAAAGACAAAAAAAAACTGAAATGAGAAGGATTATCAAAGAAAGAAAACAGCAAAAATTACCTCACCCACAATTTTATTCTGCTGTGTTGTGGAGCCACTTGTTGGGAACTTGGTAGCAATAACCCAATGGACCCAAGGCCCAGCTCAGCAGTATTGTTCCTGTTCAGATAAAAGGAGAAAAAAAAATAGAAAATCAGATGTGAAAAGCACAAACAGGCTTTTATCTGCTCTGTTTCCCTCAGTCTGAAGCTCAGGGATTCCCAAGACTGAGGTTTTAGCAGTATCTTTAGATTCAACCGGGAGTTTTCACACCCTGTGAATTTGTTAAACATATCCATATATTAGGCAAGCTTTGCTTTTGGCCTACACAATGCCTGTGGACAACGGAACACACACACAAAAAAGGAAACAAAAGGACACTTACTCCCTTTAATTTCAGGGTGCAAACCTTAGGGGATGCCTAGTGAAGCACAGAAAGTAATTTTCATTTTCTGCAGTTTGTGATTTCACGTGATTGTCATTTCCCCTGCTTAGCGATGTCATATTTTATAGTCAGTATCAGCCAGTTAAACAGGATCTGGTTTTAGTAGATTTTTACTACATTTTTTGCCACATTTCCTGCAAAAAGAAAGCCAGTGCAACTAAAGGGATTGCTGAGAGAGAACCACGCAACTGAGACAATCAAGAGGACCCAGCGCTGGACTTTTGAACAGTTTCAAGGATGGTGATTCCACCACTTCCCCAGGCACTCTGTTCCAATGCTTGACCACCCTTTCAGTGAGGAATTTTTTCTTATATCAAATCCAAACCTTCCCTGATGCAACTTGAGGCCACTTCATCTCACCGGGAACAGCATCCATAAGGATTCAACAAATTGGATAACTCTGGAGACTGTAATGGCATCATAAATTCATTTCCCCCACACACGGTTTCACAACTGATCTTTTTTTTTGGTCCAAATTCAGAAATTAATGCTTCAGAAGGAATTTAAGACACTTTTAAGACAATTTATTACGCTTTAATAAAAAATAAAAGAGAAAAGAAGAAAAAGAACAGTTTAGGCAACTCAAGTAGAGGCACTTACACACTGTGCGAAGTAAGGAAATAAAAATATTACACTTTTTACAGTAATTATTCCTCAAAGGAAGTGTTTTAATCAGAATGCTGACATTTTGGGCCTGTTTTAAGCAGGAGGAGCATCACCACACAAGACACAACCTTCCAGACTAACCATCAAAGCTTTCCAATCCCTCCTTATGATGGGATGGTGGAGAAAGTCAAATCACATGGGATGACACTGGAGCCAAAGAGAGCAGCAAAAGATGCCGAAGAAGCTCGTGCCTTGAGCTTTTCTACCCTTAGAAAAACCACCCAATTACCCTTTCCTCCTCTTTGATTACACAATCGACTTCAACACCCTCAAAAGCCAACAGCAGAAGATCCAAAACATGGGGAAAAATAATGATTAAGAGCCTTTAAGTCAAAGTACAGTTCCCAGAACCAGCTTTCAGAGGCAGGGTAAATAAGTAAGACCTTTAAATTTTAAGATGTTGCTCAGCAACGCCTTGTCATGCCACATCACACAACACTTCTTCCTTGTTATTTCTCTGTCCAAAGGTCAAAATTCCTCTTCCCAAGAGACCATAAAAGAGTGTGAAACATTTTCACATAAAAGAGTGGTGAAACTTTTGCATCCAACTAATTCAGGAATAATCCACATCTCCCTCCTGGAGACCTTCCTACATACGATGTATTGCAATTTAAGTGGAGGGGGAAATTACAAAATTTGTCCCAAATCAAGGCAGTCCGGTTTCAAATGAAAACAGAATTATTTGTCCAGCACACAGAGTCCAGCACTGAAATCTGAAAATGTTCATGACTACTAAGGCAGGAGTTTTTATCACCCTCATGTAGCCTTGGGACAAGTGTTTTTACTGCCTTTACAAGCCAAAAAACAGTGGTCAGTTCAATTTTTCAGAACAAGCTAAGCCATGGTACACCCCATCCTGCCACGTGGGGATTCGGGTCCTCAAGCAGAGAAACCTGGTGGTCCAATTTCCCAGAAATATCATTATGCCCATCTCCCAGAGCTCCTGAGGCAGCCCTAGGAGGATGAAAACCAATACTGAAATGATCAAAAAGACACCACATTGCACATGAGACTTCTTGCCCACCCATCTTCTCCGTATCTCAACCTCCCACCAGTTCCATCCTGCGAATGGATCTGTTTTCCTCTCCAATTCAGTCTTTTTCTGGTGGTTTCTCCAGAGCAGGGCCTCTCCTTTGTGTCCCTCTTGCATTTTCCATACAGGAATGCAAGAGGGACATGATCCTTGGTTGGCATCCACAGGGACAACTCCAGTATAGGGAGGAATTAATGACAACTCCACCCACCTGCAGGTTTTCGGGGTTTTTTCTTAAGCCATCGTGTATGTAACTCACATGATGTCAGTACAGGAACATCACACTAAGGCTCTGGAAAGTAAGGGGCGGGTTTTCCTCGTTTCTATGGTTATGAGAAATTTTAATGACCAACCTAAATAAAAAAGGCTGGAAGAGAGAGAAAGTAGGAAGGAGTGAGGTGGGCGTTTAATTTTGATTGACAAGACAGAGCAGAACTAGTTAAGATCTGTCAAATGCTTGCTGAGGATCACAAATCCTCAGCACATTCTACGGCAGACAGAATTAGTCTAAATGCACAGCTTTACAAAAATATGTCTTATCTGCTGAGATCAGAGTTCAGCATTTCAGTTGCCCCACAGAAAGCAGCTGATGTCATAACTACCAAAGGAACCAAGGTAGGGCCAGAAAAAATTTTTATTATTTGTATTTGATTTTTAAGTATTAACATCTACAGTGCCTTAATATGTCTTAATTTTTGTCTCTGGCCTAGATATATACATAAAAATATTTATATAAAATGACAGCATTCTCAAGATTGTTAACTACCAAAACAACAATTTTAAAGGTATTATCAAAGGCACCACTTTGGAATTACATCTGCATCACATGAAATGTTGATTAAATACAGAGCAAGGAGATAATTCCTGCAATAAAGACTTTAAAATAGGAGATTGAACGCAGAAGGAGTTGAACACAGATTTGATGGGAAATTTCAGGAAACACAATCTGGAAAGACAAAAACACCGGCATGACAGTCAGCTGTGATATTCCCTGAAGACACACCACCAAAAAATAAACTTTGGGGAAAATCAAGAACATTCCTACAAATTAAATCATCAAGAAGAAAGAAGAATCAAGAGATGGAGACTTGGAGCGTTTCAAAGTCAGGAGCAGAGTTTCATGACCTTGGAGGGAAGAATCCATACCTCAGCAAGGCACAAGGCAGCACGAGAGGACTAAACCAGCATCTTGTGTTTAAGGCCAGGGAGACGCAGGATGTACCAAAGGACCGACACAAAGAAGATCCAAGACGTGCCTGAACCAAACTTGAAAGATGTTTTTCTTGTACTCACTTGGCTCTGTTGGGATGCAAGCAGGACACAGCGATCTTCACAGAGCTACACACCCGTGAGCTTTGCTATTTTATCAAATGATGTTTGAATTTTAAGGAGAAAAAAAACTCGGCAAGAGAAGATGGGGTTACAAAAGAAGGAAGTCAACAGCTCCTGAGATGCCTGCCAACGGGATCTGCACTTAAAGCGTGCAGTTTTGGCAGAGAACATTCTCAAAATCTGATATTTAAAAGTCTCATGGCGTTGGAACGTATAACTAAAGTAAAAGGATACAAGTGAACTAAGATCTGATCAACACAAACTTGTATCAAAGTCAGAATGTGTTCCCACTAAGTCTCAGCCACCTGGGTCTTCCATGCTTCATTCAAAGAGAGAAAAATAAGCTACCACAACTACTTTTATTCCCACTCAGAATCATCCCTTTCCAGCTTCTAAAAGGGATGGATTTGTAACAATCTTCAAAAATTAAAAAAGCCCAAGCAAATAAAAAGACCCCAAACAAACCCCAAAACTCACAAGTTGTTTCATTTACTGCCAGTTTCCAATTCTAGAGCAACATATTTGTTGCGATATGAGCTTTTCCTTCATGCATCAATGCCTGGACATTGATGGGTGAAGGACACAAAGAATAATGAAGACACCTACAAATTCATTCTTGCTCCTCAAGAACTGGAATAAATGGAAGAATTCAAATCCTTCATTGAGAAAAGACCTGAGGAGAGGAAGGACTTGGGGGTATGGGTGGATGAGAAGCTTGACATGACATTATAAATGGTAAAGTGGCTGCCCCATCCCTGGAAGTGTCCAAGGCGAGGCTGGACAGGGCTTGGAGCAACCTGGTCTACTGGAAGGTGTCCCCGCCCATGGCAGAGGGTCAGAACAAGATGATCTTTCAGGTCCCTTCCAACCCAAACTGTTCTAATATTCTACGAATTTATTGCTGTTTCCTTCCCAGCAGTGCCACCATGAACTCAATAACCAAGAAAATAACAAAAAACCCCAACAAAAATAAGGAATTCATATGTAATCTGATTTCTTACTGCAACATTTCCAACAGCCAAGCTGTCCATCCCCATTGAAGAGAAAAGTCAAAGCAGCATGGAATCAGCTGGCACAAGCTCATTTATTACCAGGTTGGTTTGAAACCTCCCAAACCAACTCTGCTGCTATCAGAGCCACCTCTTCCTTGGACAGCGCCCAGGAACTACTCGCAAATTAAATCCAACTGAATTTATTGCTTCTGCAAGCCTGGAAATTTCAGTTACAGAGGTGACGTGACATTTTGTTTCGCCAATGCTAATCTAATGCCTTTTTAAAGGTGCATACGTTTCACCCTGTTGGCTTCCAACACTGAATTACCAGCTCTGCTAAGCTTCAGAATAAATGAGACGAGCGTGGCCTCCAGGCGAAATCCCTTTGCTGTAATCTTTATTCAAAACACACCACTCCGGAGCCTTGCATGCATTGCCAAAAATCGCCTTGAGGTTTGCTCTTAAGATGGCAATTTGCATATCAACATTTTGCTGCAGAGCTTACCCAATGTCCCCGCTATTATTTTAATACTCGGCTGTGGGCGGCCCCCTGAGCGGCTCACAGAAGTGCAGGCTAAAAATATTCCAGCCTTCCCCACCGGCTCCACACATGACCACAGCGAGCGCCGGCTCGGATGCAAAACCGGCAGTGATGGCATCCACCCGCCTCTCCAGGAGGATGCGCAGGCTCCAAGGTGCTCAAAAAAACATGGCAAGAAGGAGAAAAGTAGCTCTGCATGGATGGAGGAAAAATGCACAGGCGCCGGAGGAGGAAGAGCGCAGAAAGAGCCGGTTTTACAAGGGAAGCCAGAGAGGTTTATGCGCGTCCAAGACATTCTTGGGAAAACACATTAAGAGGTAATAAAGCAGGTGAGGGAGGCACCACCTGGGATATGAATTTAAGATGATGCTGAACAGAGGAAGGGAAAGAATTCTCAAGCACAGAACAGGAGCGATGCCGGGCGGACGCGAGCACAGCCTGATTCATGCCCCAGAAGGGAGATCCCGATCCCACTGGCAGCACCATGTTGATGACAGCGCACGAAAAAACATGGATTGCAGGTTTTTCTCCTTGCCCTCCTCCCCCTCGCCCAGTAAACCCCAGGCTCAGAGGCTGTAATTATTTCTGGCAAGGTGTAAACAGGTCTGGGAAATGAAACGGAAAACTGGAGCTATTTATGAGATGCCACGCAGGGAGTCAGCATCGGAGCCCGGCTACCAAATCAACAAAGTGCAAGGTCACCCTGGTCTGCTCAGGAAAGCGACTTTGCAAAGTGGTTTGCAGCCAGCCAGGCAAAATAACCAGGCTCAGTCTGCCTAGGATGGTGAGTAAATGGAAACAGAGGGTGGAGAACCACCAGAAGACATTGCTTCAGCCAACGACAAGGGTTTTATCATGATGTTGGTAGGCTTTGAGATGACGTCCATTGAGATGACATCCACTCACGACAACCACCTGCTTTTCTGGGGCGTGGGAGAGGAGCAAGAAGGACATCAAGTCCATAAGTCTCCCTCCTCCAAAGTTGTTGCAGAGGAAAGAAGCCAAAGGACTCATCTGCCTGGAACTGTTCCAGGCCAGATTGGATGGAGTTTGGTCTAGTGGAAGGTGTCCCTGCCTACGGTAGGGGGACTGGAACAAGATGATCTTGAAGGTCCCTTCCAACCCAAACCCTTCTACGATCTGCATGTAAATGACCAGTGGAGACCACTCACCCCCTTACCCTGCAGGCCACCACTTGCTTCCAAGGAATTGGATTATTGCCCCAACCCAGGAAGAACCATAAATTTTGAAAAGCAATTTCCCTTCTGCTGGTGGAGAAAAGCAGGAAAAGCCAAATCCTCCCAGCAGGAGGATCTTACAGCCCAATGGGGCTGAAGCAGCCACCAAGGAAAACTCAAAAACTCTTTTTGGTCTCACCAGGAAGCAAAGGAAAAGAGATGGTCAAATTCAGGAAGTAGAGGCAGAGAGGCAGTGAGTGTCCCTGGGGACAGCAGGACCTCTAGACTATTTTCTGCACACACTCTTTATATTCTGTGCTCAAATGCCTCATAAACAGGACTAGGATGCACAACTCTGTTTCTAAGCATGAGATTATACTCAAATTCTAATTAATTTTAAAAAGGATGGCAAGCACAGCACAGTAGGAAAGGAACTGGCCAAAGAGAGAAGAGCAAGCCTGAAGACCTCGGAGCCTGTGGGAAATCTCTATATACGAAAGGAAAGAAAGGTACATGTGAATAATGTGCAAAAATAGAAAACAGAAATAGAAAAAAGAAAATAAAAAAGCAGACCTTGGTTTCCATGCACAGGGAAGAGGATCTTGACAATTAATTTGCCAGTATTCCCACAAGGGGAAAAAAAACCCCCAACCCACCAGAATTCCAGTCTCGTGACTGCCCTATGCTTGGGACAAAGGAGATGAAACCAGAGAAGTTGTGGATGTCCCATCCCTGGAAGTATTCAAGGCCAGGTTGGATGGGGTTTGGAGCAATCTGGGATAGTGGAAGGTGTCCCTGCCCATGGCAGGGGGTTGGAAGTAGATCCCTTCCAACCCCAACCATTCTAGCATCCTATGAAACCCATCTGATTGAGTTCTGAAGATGATTAACAAGAAAATATCTGCACTGAGACTCTCAGTTTGCTTTTTCAAATTCAAAGGTGCCCTGTTTAACACAAATATTGCAATCCTGTCTACACCACTTGCTGAGACGGTGACAAGGGGCCGGTTTGGCACTCGGCTAGGACAGAATCCATTACATTTTTAGAAAACAACCCATAGCTATGAAATCTCCCTGTGGTGCAGGATCAAAACTTAGGAGGGCTTTGGAAAGCACACAGTTGTTCTCTAAAATAGAAGTGTCAAAAAGCTTTGGACAGCATTTCTCGGGCTTCCACACCCACATTTTGCCACCTACTTCCATCTTTGAGCACTTGCTGTTCATGGAAGCTGAAGGTCCTTGACACTGAGAAATCAAACCTCTAACATGCAGTGGCTTTAACACAATTTAAGCACCACTATTTTTATTATTTTAGATTCTTTTACCATATTTATCATTCGTAAAAGTAGATTTAGTAAAATGACTTGAGTTTTCACCATCACCACGGTTCTGGATAGCTTTAAGACCTGCATGGGATGGTCTGTAAGAGGATGGGGAGCATCAGGAGGTTGGACAAACTGCCCTGATCACAGCTATGAGTATTCAGCCTCGTCCTGCCCACATCAATCCCACAGCACCTTTGGCAGAGAAAAGACTAAAACTTTCAATTCTTTAAAACAAAGGCCAGAAAAACAGAACATAAAAGCAAACAAAACCACATCCAGTATTATTATACATATGTGAATTTTATATATATGAACTTATGCTCTGTATTACAGAAATTACTTGTTAATTTGATTTTATATATATATATTTGTAAGCTTAATTTTTCATATTTTTTCACTGAGCATCCACAACCTGCAGCAGAATATTTGATGGGACTGACATTAGGGTCACCCCAGCACTGACAGGCACTTGGGTAAGGGAGCAGCTGGGGATTATCAGGCACACAACAGAAGACATCAAAACATTTGGGGAAGGTAAATTACATCCCAAGCTATCTAACACTATGTCTAAACTTGTATAAATCAGGTATTTTAGAAATTAGGAGGTGAGCAGGAGAGTCTAGAAAGCGAATAGCATCACAAGGGATCACAAATCAATTGGTTTTGTTTGTGAAAAGCTGTATTAAGGCTTAGCTCTTGATTCACTTTGCACGCAGGAAAATCTGAAGATCTGCAGGTTCCAACAAGAAAATCTGTCACGTACAGGGTAACACGAAACAAGGAGCTACCCACAGAGCCAGCACTGCTCCCGCAGCCTCATCGACCTCCCCCATTTCCAAACAGATGCATGGCAGCATTTTTATCTCCAAAATCAGAAGAACATGGAGCATGGTGAACATCTCCATGCCGGGACACGGGATGCTGCAAAGCATTCGCTAATAATTCAGCTAAAACCTAATTGCAATTGCCTGCAGTGAGTTGCAGCCACTGCTCCCTCTGATCCTGAACGCTTCCCATCCCTGGAGTGTCCATGGCCAGGTTGGATGGAGCTCTGAGCAACCTGGTCTGGTGGAAGGTGTCTCTGCCCATGGCAGGGGGTTGGAATGAGATGATCCTGAAGGTGCCTTCCAAACCAAACCATTCTACGACTCAACGAATCTAAAATTGAAGTGACTATTCCACAGCTTGTAGACCCAGTGAGACATCATCCAAATCTTCCCCAAACAGCCCAAGAGGATTTTTCTCCCCTAAGACACCCCAAAATTGGTCTACGCGAGCTGGACAGGCATCATCATTGCATGAGGATTGCGATCACAGTCATGAGATGTCACGGGCTGGTAAATCAAAGAATCACAGAATGGTTTGGGTTGGAAGGGACCTTAAAAACAATCTCATTCCAAACCCCTGCCATGGGCAGGAGCACCTTCCACTAGACCAGGCTGCTCAGCTCCTTCAGCTTAAAGCCATTCCCCCCTTGTCCTATCACAAATAAATAAGGGAACTTCAAAGCGGGGAAAGAAAGACGAAGACAAACAGCATTCCTGGCTGTGTATGGGATTTTGTACAAAGCAGCCATTAATAACAAGTTTGGGAGTTCCCTCGTTCCATATTTGAGTCTCTGGCATCTCACACAGCCAGGAAATGGGTTAATCCAAAAATTTGGGTCATAACACCTCCAAATCTGCCTGGTTTTTCACATGTAGAAAAATAAAGGGGGCACCTCCCTCCTCCACGCAGAAGCATCACAGGAAGATTCATTATAAATGGATAAAAAAAGGCAACAGGTTTCAGCAACGAGCATGATCAAAGTCTCTTGTGGAAGAAGAAAATGTTTTATTTTACAGAAATAAGAACTATGGCAACAGCTCTGGAATAAAATCCTACAGCATGGCTATCTCCTGCACTCCTTTACTCCATGCACCAGATGATGGAGGGGTCCTACAAGGGGAAAAAAAAATACATGGCCAAGTTATTCAAGACTAGAATGACAATAAATGTACGCAGAGAAGAGAAGAGAAGGAGGACAAATAAAGTCCTCAACAACCTCAAAAAATTGTATTTTTGCAATGCCTGGCTTTGCAGCAGGGGGGACAGGAGAGCACGAACAAAACAAATGCTACACAATGAAGAGCATCAAACATTTTGCACTTATTTTCTGCTTTTATTTTGGGAAGAGATGACAGAGAGAGTGAAGAAATCACCACCTAACCCAACATGAGTATTTACTCCAAAAAAAAAGGAATTTTACAAAAAACCAAAAAATATTAAGTATAGGTATTGCAGCTGAGTTTGACTTCATTCAAGGAGAAGCTGGAAAATATTTTCCAGATTATGCTTGCAGCATCCCAGCAGATAAACTGCCAACACACCTAAACTGCCCTTGGGAGAGCTTTTCCCAATAGCTCTGCATCCCAGAAAAAAAAAAAAATCCAAAAACACCTGCTGATACATCATTTCTTCTTCTTTTTTGTACCAATCTTCAGGATATATTTAAAAAGCAACTGATCAGCAGTGCAATCTCTGTTTTTCTAATGGACATGCAAAATGGACTTAAAAAAATAAGATAATCCATCCTGCCCCTTTTTTATTTTAGTTAAATGCTATTTTTTCCATCATCAAAAACACTGCAGAGATGTGCCCATGCACTGCAACAAAGAGATGGCACCTGCCTACTGAATTTCCTGACTAGTGACACTTCGAAGAAAAAGAGTTTTAAATAGAAACCTCCCTGCAAGTGTTAAATCAGATTTATTTAACTCTTGCATTATTTTAATCTTAGACGCCACCATTTGCAAGGCAAGCAGGAAAAAAAATAGGGAGTAGGATTCTTATCTTGACCATATTCTTTGGGAAATACAGTGTATTATTAAAAACCACAAATAACCTTTCTGACAGCAAGATACAGACACTTCTGGCTCTTTTGCAGTAGAAAAAGAGCACAAATATTTTATGAAGCTTTCTGGGCACTCAAAATCAAACGATGGGCAGAGCTCCCCTCCAGCTTTGCGGTGCCCAATGACACTGCCAAAAACACCAACGCCAAGTTTGGGGCCACATTTTGGATTTGCACGTGGCAAAAAAGTGTTCTGCAAAATACAATGCACTTCAAAAGGTTGGTGATGCTGCTGAGGAAGAGGTTTTGCAGCATTTCCCCCGCAAGCACCGTCATGGAGGCACACTGATACCTCAGCTGGGAGTTAGGCTCGTGCTTAAATAGCTGGATTAAATTTAGACTGAGTGGATCATGTCATAGGAAAACACACACATTCCAATGGTCAGGAATCATGGAATGGCTTGGGCTGGAAGGGACCTCAAAGATCATCCAGTTCCAACCCCCTTTCCATGGGCAGGGGCACTTTCCACTATCCCAGATTGCTCCATGCCCCATCCAAACTGGGCTTGAACACTTCCAGGGATGGGACAGCCACAGCTTCTCTGGAAAACATGTGCCAGGGTCTCCCCATCCTCACAGTAAGGAAATTCTTTCTAATACTGAATCTAAACCTGCTCTCTGTCAGTGGCAAGCCATTCCCCCCGTTGTATCACTCCAGGCCCTTGTCCAAAGTTCCTCTCCAGCTCTCTTGGAGCCCCTTTAGGCACTGGAAGGGGCTTTATGCTCTCTCTGGAGCCTTCTCTTCTCCAGGCTGAACATCCCAGCTCTCCCAGCCTGGCTGCAGAGCAGAGGGGCTCCATCCCTCTAATCACCTTGGTGGCCTCCTCTGGACTCGCTCCAAGAGCTCCCTGCCCTTCCTATGCTGGGACCCCAAACCTGGATGCAGCTCTACAGGTGGAGCAGAGTGGAGCAGAGGGGCAGATTTCCCCCTTAGCTGCTGCCCACCCTGCTTTAGATGCAGCCCAGGACACATTTGGATTTCTGGGCTCCAAGTGCACATGGGTCATGTCCGGCCTCTCATCCACCAGCACCCCCAGGCCTGTCTGCCCAGGGCTGCCTTCAACCTGTTCATCCCCCAGCCTGGACACCAGAGGTTGAACACATGACCAACCACGCCCTGGATGGACAGACTCTGTCATCCATCCATCCATCCTCACTGGGATCAAACTTGGACACACACGTCCTTCCCAGTGAAAGCAGCCTTTGCCCTGACAATGACAACTCCAACCCTACCTAAAACAGTCGGAGGCTTCTCCTGCCCCCCCAAAACCCTCAGGTGTCACAGACTTCCAGGCTCCTGAAACACCAGCAACCCTTGGAAGGTCCATAAAAACCCAAGTGAGAGCCACCCAGCTCACCCCACTGCACAATGTAGGTGAACTGTAGGAAGGAGGATTATAAAGATGGGAAAAGTAAATTAAAAATTTTCAACAGTTCATTCCACTTTCATTGAGCAGAATGTGTTTATGGTACAAGCAGGGAATCGAAAGTATTATTTTTATCTTGATATTATTTACCCTTTCACACTTGCTATTTAAATATTCCTGAAATCCCAGAAGAACCAACTATTCAAAATACCATTTCATATATATTTATAAGGAAGGAGAAGCACAGACTCATTCATTTTCAGCTTCCCTCTTTTGTTTTTTCTTTTCAATTAGATTTTAAGTGCTGTAATATCAATGTGCAAATTAATTAAGACACAGAATACTTATTTTTCCTCCCCTCCCAGTAAAGATTCTCCAGACCCAGAGCAAGCATCTTGCTTGCTGGGAGACCTGGTCACACCAGAGGGTTGCACAATGAGGAGTAAATGAGAAGAGGTTTAAAATATTTTAAATAAATAAATAAATATAGTTGTGAGAAAATGAATGAGGTTGCTTGAACAAGAGAGGATGGGAATAGAATATTGCAATATTGAAATCTCTGTTCTATCAGTCTCTTTAGCCAATCTCAACTAAATAACTTAGAGAATCACAAAACACTTTGGGTTGGAAGGGATATTTAGGATCATCCAGTTCCAACCCCCTGTCATGGGCAGGGACACCTCCCACTAGATCAGGTTGCTCCAAACCCCATCCAACCTGGCCTTGGACACTTCCAGGGATGGGGCACCCACAGCTTCTCTGGGCAGCCTGTGCCACCACCCTCACAGTAAAGTCTTGCTTTAGACACGATAACAGGAGGAAACAGGAATGGAACCTGAATCAGGAGCCCGGATTAAGCAGGACACGTGGCTGCACTGATCAGCCTCTCCCATGTCCATCAAAGCTGCATCAGGGGCCAGGCTAATTTTTAATTGCATTAATAAACAAAAACAAATCAGCAAGGTGGGAGGCCTTGGAGAGTGCAAGAAGGGTGATTTGTTGCTTGGATGACCACTGGAAAGAAGGAATGGCATTAAGCTAAATGAGGGTAGATTTAGATTGGATTTTAGGAAGAAATTCTTTACTGAGAGAGTGGTGAGGCCCTGGCACAGGTTGCCCAGAGAAGCTGTGGCTGCCCCATCCCTGGAAGTGTCCAAGGCCAGGTTGGACAGGGCTTGGAGCACCCTGGGATAGTGGAAGGTGTCCCTGCCCATGGCAGAGGGGTGGGACTGGATGATCTTTCAGGTCCCTTCCAACCCAAACCATTTAACGATTCTGTGATTAACACTCCAGAAAACATCCAGAGTTCATCCTGGAGATGAGATGGAAAAAGGCATCACAGCTGGAGAAGACAGCAGAGCAGGAGAGCATCAAGGGGTCAGACAGCAGCTGGCCTGAGTCAGTGGTGATTTAAAGACCAGAAACAACTGCAGGGACACCTGGACCACAGCAGAGCCCAGCAGGGCAGGACGGGGACCCTGTATGTTCACAGCCCCACTGGAAAGGCAAAAACCAGCCTGGAAAAAGAGATAAATGCTTGAAACAGTATAAACCTTATTGCTAAACAAAAAAAAAAAAAAAAAAGGTGGGGGAAAACCCTCATATTTTAATCAATCCTTCCCACTCCACCGCACACAGCTAGTAAAAATTTAGGATTCAGTCTGCTGAATCCTAAATCCTTTGTGCAGAATAAAGCACAAAGCAAAATTTGAGGCTGCCACCCCACGCAAGGGTTTGCAAACAAACATCTCCTTGTTCCTGCAGCACTCCCAGATACAAGGATGCACCTCAAGCTCCAAAATGTCACAGAAAACTTCAAATGCAAGCAAGCAGAGGGTTCTGCAGGGCGTATTCAGCGTGCTGGTGGCAGAATGAAACGTGCTTTTAGCTTTCCAAACCCTCTGCTTTTTGATATGCACACAAAGACACCGAGCAGTTCCATGGGAACGCGAGGTTTCCCCAGCAAAGTCCACTCCAGCACCAGATGCCGGAGGTTAATTGTACCCCACAGCTCGGGGGAGCTTTTATTAAAAGCTTCAAACCACAAACACTTTTCAAAGCAACCAAAAAAAAGTTTCTGCAGTCAGGCGAAGACCACTGCAGAAACAGGTGCTTTGTACATTTAAAAGTGGTTTTATTTCCTCTCCTTGTACTTCCAAGTGCCTTAAACTCCCTGAATTATCCTGGAAGGGGGAAAAATAATAAATAAACAACATCATGGCCTCTGTGAGGTTAAAATTGAGCCAAAACCTGGCAGGTAACAACCAATGAGCAATTCCCTATGTTGTCATTGTGCTGAAAGTTGATAAATCAGGGTTTCCTTGTGAGCAACTGTGGGACAGTGGCAAACTGGGTGCAGGGACATCCCATCCTCGCCCAGTCAGCGGTGACATGGGACACAGGCGTGGTCCACAGCTCGTGTGTCCCTCCCTGCTCACAGCGCTGGGCAAGGCCAGCCCTGTCACTCACCACACACACACAGCACTGTGCAACAGCAGGCACAGTCCCCAATTTCCACCCATGGTCCCCGTGACAGCCCTGTCCCTGTGTCACACACACACACACCTGTGCTAGCCCTGTCCCTGTGTCACACACACACCTGTGCCAGGCCAGCCCTGTCCCTGTGTCACACACACACACACCTGTGCTAGCCCTGTCCCTGTGTCACACACACNNNNCCCTGTGTCCCACCCACCTGTCCCAGGCCAGCCCTGTCCCTGTGTCACACACACACACACACCTGTGCTAGCCCTGTCCCTGTGTCACACACCCCCCCCAGCCCAGGTCTGTCCCCATATCACACACTGCCCCCTGTGCCACGCCAGCCCTGTCCCCATGTCACATTCCCCTGTGCTAGCCCTGTCCCCATGTCACACACACATCCCCTGTGCCAGGCCAGCCCTGTCCCNTGCCAGGCCAGCCCTGTCCCCGTGTCACACACACATCCCCTGTGCCAGGCCCTGTCCCCATGTCACACACACACCCCTGTGTCAGGCCAGCCCTGTCCCTGTGTCACACACACAGCTGTGCCAGGCCAGCCCTGTCCCCGTGTCACACACACATCCCCTGTGCCAGGCCCTGTCCCCATGTCACACACACACCCCTGTGTCAGGCCAGCCCTGTCCCTGTGTCACACACACAGCTGTGCCAGGCCAGCCCTGTCCCCGTGTCACACACACATCCCCTGTGCCAGGCCAGCCCTGTCCCTGTGTCACACACACACACCCACACACACCTGTGCCAGGCCAGCCCTATCCCCATGTTACACACTCGCCTCACTCAAGCTGTGCCAGGTCAACCCTGTCCTTATGCCGCACACCCATCCACAGTGCCAGGCCATCCGTGCCCCCATGTCACACACACACAGAACTGTCCCCGTGTCACACGAACCCCCAGTGCCAGGCCAGTCCCGTCCCCGTGTCACACACGCCCAGTGCCAGCCCCGTCCCCACGTTCCCAGGCCGTGTCAACCCCGCGTCCTCACGGCAGGACCGGCGCGCACCCCTCACCTGCCGCCGCGCGCCCGTCACCGCCGGCACCCAAACATCACGTGACGACCGCGGCCCCGCCCACCGCGGCCACGTGTCCCTCCCTCCTCCCCCATCGTTGTAGTCCTCATCCCGGAGGTGTCGCCGGCCGCACACGCCTCTTTGGACTACAACTCCCAGAGTACACCGCGAGGCGGCGTCTCGTCCCCTTCACCCGGGCTACCAATCGGAGGAGGGGACGGCCCGAGGGGGCCCCGCCCACCCCCTCAGCACCTCCCTCCTCAGGGCGCGGCCCGGGGCCGTCCCTCAGGAGCCGCTCCTCAGGAGCCGCTCCTCGACTGCCGCCGCGCCAGGGGATGTTCCCTGTCCCAAACCTTTCTCATCCTCGCTGCCCTCCTCACTTTCCCCCTCCTCGGGGGACAACCCCAGGAACGGCTGAGGGAGCTGGGGGTGTTTATTCTGTAGAAAGGAGTCTCAGGGGGCACCTCATCACTCTACAACTCCCTGACAGGAGGGTGTAGCCAGGCGGGGGTTGGTCTCTTCTCTCAAGTAACAAGAGATAGCGTAAAAGCAAACGACCTCAAGTTGCACCACGGGAGATTCAAGTTGCATATTAGGAAAAATTCTTCACTGAAAGGATGGTCAAGCATTGTAAGAGGCAAGCAGTGGGTTCACCATCCCTGGAAATGCCCATTAAAGTGTAGATGTGGCACTTGGGGACAGGGTTTTGTGGCAAATTTGGCAGTGCTGGGTGAATGGTCGGAGTCAGTGATCTTACGGGTCCTTTCCATCCTTAATGATTCCACGATTCTCTGACAGGTCCGTGCCCTCCTTCACAGTCACACAGTGCCCGGGGCACTGCTCACAGAAATAAAATTAATAAACTCCAGCTCGCTGCTACTAAAGCCACTAATTCTCTCCAAAACACCACAAATTGCAGCCCGAGACTGGAGGTTCACCCAGCCAAAGTGCTTTGATAGAGCAGTCTGAAGTACAACTGCGAGGGGTTTGCTTTTTATTTGCCGAGCAACAGCAGCTTTACTTGGTGGCTGGCTTGCAAAAGGAGTTATAAAGAGGATTTTCTTGATAGAGCCTTTAACCAACAATTCATTTTAACAAGGGACTGACAAGCCAGCTGCCTGTTCAGAAATGGAGTTCTGCACCAGTAGCCCTGCTAAAAAAAGCTTTAAAAGGGCTGAGGGGCCACCTGAGCCTCCATAAACTTCAGGGTTTTACAGCACCGAACTGCTATCGGAGCAGTTTCCTCCATCTTTTGCTGCATTGATAATCATTTATTTCTGTGGACTCTGAAGAAAATCCCTTAGGAGAAGGGACATAAAAATATACTGATAACGGAATACAGCTGTCTGCTTGTCGTCTGCAAAATCCTCTGACTACAGCTACATGTGCAACACACTGTGTCTTGCCGGGTGGTTCTTTTGGGGGAAGAAGAGCGCGTTAATCCTGCAAGAAGCATAGATTACATTTCAAAAACTACTGTGAAAATTTTGCAGTAATTTTCAGTACAAATCATATTTACCTCCAGCATGAGCCTCATGAAAGTAAATAAGAAAAGAAATACATAAACACGTGCCAATATAAAACAGCCCAAGTATTCCAAGGGACAGCAATCATAAAAATTACAGTGGGATAAATCTCATATGACTGCTTTGGTTTGCAGGCTGCATCTTGCTGGTTTTGCATTTTGGAGCTGGAGAAATACTGCTTAATCAATACGTGCGTTATTCATACAATAATAATGCTGCACATTCTCTTGGGACATTTTTCTTCTGAGGAATTTGAGCTGTTGCAAACCTTCTTATTGTGTGCAGCAGGGCCGGTCCTTGTTATTAACAGCTGCTTATCGATCTGTAACAGCTTTTAGAAAGACCAAGGGTGGGTTTTGGGCGTGGTGTGGAAGTCAAGTCTTTTACATAAGCAAGGCAAGGCATTGTGCATCAAGATGTTGCTTTCTTTGAATTTAGGGGAAAAAAACCCAAATAATTAACAGCTTTGTTCCATCCCACAGTGATAACATCTATAAATCTGAAAAATGTGCAGTCAGCTGTATGGGAACCAAAAGCTCCAAGGGCCAAAATTTTATTAAAACAGCTTAATCTTCACGTTTCTCATCTTTTAGTGAGGCGGTTGCCCGTTTGTCAGCTGCTGTGTGGCGTTTCCCAAGGTGGAAGCAGCGATTTCGTTCCACATGAGCAAAACTCCTGGAGGCCACACCCGTGTACCTGGAGGGGTTTGCCAAATGTGACTTGGGGGTGAAGTTGTCAGTGGATTTCTGCTTTGGAAAACTGCCGCGATTCCTCTGTGAAGATGAAATGGAGGATCTCTACCGGAATTTAAATAAATACAGCTGGGATGCTTTCACCTCATCCCTGCTGGGATGATTATCCACTTAGGCTGCCTGTGTCTTTAGGGAATTTCTTCCACTCTTTGGAAGGAGTTTCCTTTTGGCTCCCAGGTTTGTTTTTGTGAATCATAACCTCTTAGCAGCTGGGTTATTGAAGTATTTACGGCAAGGTAATCCAATTGTCCTCTTGGTTACTTTTTTCCTAAGCTGTGTGGATTTGGCTTCACTGTAACACTTTGTATTACACCCTATTACATACCTACTAATAACTCAGTGGGGTTTCATTCCTATACTGCAGGACTTTTCTACAAATCAGGAGAATCCAGACAAATAACTTGCATTAAATAAAGTGGGGGGTTTTAGGTTGTGATTTGGATTATGTTCTTAACATCAGGTATATAATCTAAGGTGCTTTTAACTTCTCTCCTGTTTTGGATTGACTCTAAGTGTTGATAAGTTCAGAAAAAATGAGGTAACTAAAAAATACTTCACAAGAAAGTGTCAGTGAGTGCTTAATTTATCCCATTAGGACACAGTTGCTGTGTCATTCCCAATATCCATGTAAACATAAGGGAAGAACAAAGAGCAACTTATCCTTGCAATTACATGAAGGAGAAAGCCTGGATATTTGTCTGGAGTATGTACAAATAAATTTCTCCAGATTTTAAAATGTTCTAGGAATTATTTATTTAGGATAGTTTTACATTTTACATTTGTGCTTAAGGAATCTCCACTTAAAAAAACAAATAAAAAACCCAAACAAAACCAACAAAAACCCCCACCCCAAACAAATAAACAAAACCTCAAAAAAACAACAACAAAAAACCCAACAACAAAAAAACAACCAAACAAGAAAGTCAAACAAAACCCCACAAAACTTATTTTCAGAAGTTTCTTTCTTTGTTTGGTCCAATTTCTTTTCAGATTTAAATAAGAAATTATTCCCCCCTTTCCTTCCCAGATTCCTATCTTCTTTTACTATTTTTTCCTGCTCTTTTCAGTAATTAGGCTGGGCTTGTGGCTTTCCTGAAGACTGCTAGACAAAATAAAGCTGGGTTTTTAGCAGTACTTAGCTTTTCAATCCTGAATTAATTGGCCAATCGCACAGTTGGAAAAGCTCTTTTTTTCTTTGATAAAAATGCTGTTTTCCACTCAAATGCCTTATACACCCAACAAGCCAACTGCAAGGAGCACAGCAACAAACACAAGTCAGCCTGAATGCGTCACAAAACCAAGGCTGATTCTTATTTCCTATTTCCAGACATCCATCCAGTGACCCAAGATTCTCTGAAAACAGCACAGCTCAGAGAGCTTATCACAGCACATCCCTATGTTGTTACCTGTGAGCAATTTAATAAAAAAGATATTATAGCAGCAATAAAAGGAGTCTGGAAAAAGCCAGCTAATCCCTGAACAACCTTATTTCAGTCTATTTAAAGTCCAAGAGAGACTTGAATTCCAGGACCGAGCAAAATCTGGCATAAAACAGATGTTTTCACCAAGTACTGCAGTGGCAGCAATACATGTCCCAAGCTGGTGACTACCTGGCAGGTCTGATATGTCACAAGTAGGAATCATGAGCCATAAAGAGATGATTTTCTATACTTTGTGCATTCCTGCATCAGTTACATCTGGTTATAGCTGCAATAGCTGTGGATTTTAGTGGCATTTCGCCTGGATTTATCTGAGCATTGCTACATTTGACCCTTCCTCTTCTGGAGACATGTGATTGCATCTGAATTAGGGAAATAAAAGCCGTGAAGCCGACATAAAAAACTTTGTCTCCGAGGCAATGATAAGTCAATCACCTCATCAATAAAGCGTGTCCAATACTCTCAGTAATCCTGGTGATCAGTTTGGCTTATGGAAGCTGGAGATACTAAATTGAGCTCAGCGCAGGGATGACAAGTGGCAATTGAAAGTGATGTTGACAGAGCTAAAGGAGCCCATGCTGGGAGCAACAGATGTAACACAACGGTGAGGGAACGGGGCTAAACCGGCCTGATTGCGAGGAAAACTCAGAGGTCGGAACAAATCCCTCACTCCACTTAACTCCATGACAAAACACCAGTGATCTTTTGCTCGCTTCAGCAGTGCTGCACCTGGATAATCAGGAGGAAAAATTGGAGGACGCAGAGGAGCTGTGGTCCAGGAGCTGCAGGTACGAAGGATGCAGAGAGTGAACCGAGGGAGATTTCAGCTCTGAAAATCGCAGTGTCTTGTTCTTCTCTATGACTGTGCATCCCCAAGGATGGGTTGGATGTGGTTTTGAGCAACCTGGTCTAGTGGAAGGTGTCCCTACCCATGGCAGAGGGGCTGGAATGGGACAATCTTAAGGTCCCTTCCATCCCAAACCATTCTGGAACTTCTAAAGGCATCAAAGTATCCAGATCATAACTGAAAACCTTTTTATGGTGCACTTGTGAAATTACGAGCCTGAAAAAGGAACCCCTGAAATATAAATAGGGGTAAAGAAAAAAGAGAAAATGGAAAAAAATAGAAAATAGCGAATAGAAAATAAGAAAAACATCTGGATTTAAAACATCTAATTGTGGTTTAATTCATTTTCTGGTTTTAAAGCTGAATTCCCTCTCATAGAAGCAAGTCTGTTACTGTTATTAAAGCTGCAGTTACTACCACTCATTAGTCAAGAATTGTTCTTCCTGCCTCTGCTCTCATCTAGTTAATAGTTTTTTTCCCCGAATTACACATTTTCAAAGGTAAAAGGTTTTCTACACATTTTTGCTACATAATGTGGCACTTAAGGACATGGTTTAGTGATGGACTTGGCAATGCTGGGTCAATGCTTGGACTCGATGATCCTGGAGGTCTTTTCCAACCTTAATGATTCTGTGGTTTTATGATTCTGAACATCTCTCACAACAGATTATAACTCTGTTCAGACTGCAAGTGCCACTGAAGAATCATTTTTAAATAATAATACTGGTCTGAGAGATGTGATAAAAATCTTCCGTTTCCTAAAGAAACTTTTAAAAATGCCTGAAGACAAACACAAAGTTTTGGGGATTCAATGCCAAAAGAAAACATGCTTTTTCCAGTGTCTATAAGGACTGAGCAGAACTTACGTTGAAGTTTCTGTCTACCATATAAGACAGTGAGAGAAAGTCCAAAAAACAACTGCAAGAAAGATCCAAGATATAGACAATGTCATTAGGAACAGAGATTAAAAGAGATGAGCTTGGTGAATCTAGAAAATTGAAGATCTGGGGAAATGGGAATAACTTCTCTGATGCATGAAGCCTTGCTGCAAAACAGAACAGAAAGCCTGTTCTCTATGCCCACTGAGGATAGGTCAAGAAGTCATTGGTTTAAATTGGCTTGGATTGCTGGGAGAAGATTTAATTTAGATATGAAAAAACACTATCTGGTATTAAGGTTTGTGCAAACTACCTGGGAAGGCCTGGAATTTTGGCTGCTGGAAGTTTTCGAAACCAGATGAAATCACAAATCATCAGTGGAAGTGGTTTGTGTGTGATGGTTGAGATGATTTAGGGATGGACCAAACAATCTCCTGAAACTTCTCCCAGCCCTACGTATTCTGTGATTCGGACAATCAATTCCCCCTTCTCTGGGAAGGGTTGGATTGATGAAGCCCATAAGAAATTCAAGCCCATGCTGTTTTAAAATAAACATTTTTTAAAAATCAGTTGTTGTTTCAGACCCAGGTACATTTGACCCCTCTCTCCGTCCATCACCAAAAGTGGGTGCCAAAAGAGCACAGGGGAGATTCCTGTGACTACTCTGTCAATCTCCAACTACTTTCAGTTCCGAGATTTCCTGGCCCTGTTGTGATCCTTGCTGACTCCTTCCTCCAGCTCCCCACCCAGATTTAAGCCCATTAAAAATTCCATTTATATTTTTCATGTCTGACACCTGCTGGATGAAGAATTTTCTTCTTTGTTTTATTTTAATTCCTAGTGCCTTCATTTAAAGAGACAAGTCCTTACACTAGAAGAAACCAAAATTCTGCTCTCACTCTTTGCTTCCTGCCTTTAAAAGATTCTTTGTATCAGTCAAGACCAGAGAAGAGGATGGTCTTATCCCAAGGCTGCTTATTTCCTTTAAATACCTTTTGTTGAACTTTTTTTTTGGCCATCCAAAATAATTTTATTTCCTGGGTTATTGGCACTCTGTTAACCCATTAAAAAACCCCAAGAATTCTATAGGGTGCAATTAACCAGAAGTGAAACCTTTTTACCTCCCTTCATCAAAGTTTCAGATAATTTGTCTGGTTCACGTCAGGTTTGTAAGTTTGCAGTTCCCTGGATCTGTCCTGGATCCTTTCCAGTCTTCACATACCAGGTACACTTTAAGTGAAACATTGCACATTGCTGTTAATAATTCAGATATTTAAATTTTTATTTGCTCTAAAACTCTTGGGTAAATATATCCAGCCCTGCTGTTTTGTCTGTGGTTATTCTGTCTTTTTAGTATGAACTTTTTTTCTTTTCAGGCAGGCTCTTTCCTGAATCCTCTCAAAGTGGGTCTGGGATGTTTATCACCCCTGTTTCTTCCGTATTTCTTCTTATTTCTAATATCAGTTTTACCCTTCTGTTCAACCATGCTGGCTCAATTTTTTCTCCAAGAGCAAACCAGCAGCACACCAGTGGCTTGTTTCCTACTCAATGCCCTGGCAATACTGTCAACACGCGTAAGGATTTAATTCCTTTAACTTCCCCTTTTAACTTTTCTTTAAGAGCTTATTTCTACCCAGTCCTGCTGCTGGATGTGAACAGAGCTTTGGTGGATGCTCAGCCTCTTTGTTCCCGTTGGGATGTTGATGCAAGGTACATCGTGGAATTTACTGCAGGTTGCTGACTTCATGATGAGATTTTGAACTAGATTTTTATAGCAACCCAGGGGTTACGTATCTTCTTCTGGGATCAGTCACCAGCTGCTGCTTCAGACTCAGATGTGACCTTTGCTCAGCCTCCGTGGAGGGAACTGAAATCACCCAGAGTGCTGGTGGATGAGAAGCCGTGTCCTGGGCTGCCGCAGAAGAAGTGTGGCTGGCGTGTCAACAGGCAGGATTCTGCCCATCTACCCCACCCTGGTGAGACCCTACCTGGATTTCTGTTTCTAGCTCTGGGAACCCTGAGATAAGAAGGATGTGGACCTGCTGGAACGAGTCCAGAGGAGGAGATGAAGATGCCCAGAGAACTGGAGCACCCCTGCTGTAGAGACAGGTTGAGAGAGGTGGGATTGTTCAGCCCAACTGAGCAAAGAAGGGAGACCTTAGAGCCTTTTCCAGTACCTAAAGGGAGTACCATAGGAAAGGCTTTTTACCAGGGCCTATTGTGACAGAACAAGGAATGTTTCTTTTAAACTAAAAGATGAGACATTTAGTCTGGATGTTTGGCAGATATTCTTCCCAAGAAGCTGGTGAGGCCCTGGCACAGGTTGCCCAGAGAAGCTGTGGCTGCCCCATCCCCAGAATTGTTCAAGGCCAGCTTGGATAGGGCTTGGAGCAACCTGGGATAGTGGGAAGTGTCCCTGCCCATGGCAAGGGGGTTGAATGAGATGACCTTTAATGTCCCTTGCAACCCAACCCATTCTATGATTTTATGATTCCACTTCCTGCCACTCCTACCTTTTTTGGTTTTTTGGCATCAGTCAGTTCCTCTGTACAGGTGTGTGGGAAGGTCTATTGTCCCAAGGGTGCATTGTTCCATCTTGGCTTGGAGTTTCAGTTCACAGAGATTCTTGTTGATGTGTTTTCCTCTCTCCTACCAGCATATGGCTAATCTGATACAGTGTCCCTTTGATTGTTTTCCCTCCACCAAGTTTTTGATCTGTGCATTTCCATCTCTTACTCAGGCTCAAAAGGGCCAGTTCCATCGCCTGCATTTCTGAGGTTCCCAGCACTTACATAGTAAAACACCTACTGCCACGTTAGCTCCTGTCTTGACAACCTTTTCAAATGTCAATCTTTTTGTTTTCCATTTTCTCTTTGATTGTTTACTTCCCATGACCTATTCTTCATTGAGAGGTACCTATGTTTGTGTCTTCATCTTTAGAAATGTCATCCCAAACCATATGCTCTGGTTTGGCTTCCCTCACTCCCCACTCTAAAAGCTCCCTCCCAGCCTCCCAGATTTTAAGTGATAATGCCTCAGGTAAACTCTGTCTCTCCTGTACTGGATTTTGACACTCTACACATGTCATATGAGCCCGAAATTGTCTTACATTCATACTCTGCCTCTCCACCATCTCCCCGGACCTGCAAGAAATAAGGAAGCACTTCATAGAATATCACTTTCCTTTTGGTTTCTTTTCTAGGAGCCTAATTTTTGCTTCCACACACAGGACCTCCCTTACGTGTGTCGTTGATGCCCATTTGGGCTGTGACCACAGGCATCGTGTGCCTCTTCTAATATTCCATCTACCTCTGTCTTCTAATGATAAATGCCATCATTTTATATTTCTTAATACCTTTAATAAGTGGTAACTGCTTTCCTGATAGATCCTCCAAGCATCTTAATTTTGCTGTCCTCTTGAAAAGTGTCTTAATTTCTTATTGATGGAGGTTTCTCTATGATTTCTCTGGAGGAAGTGGAGAAAAAATATTGTATGGTAATGAAACAAGAACCTTTCAATGTGATTTAAATTTTTTAACGACCTGGAAAGGGGACAAGGTAAGGGAGATTTAAGGATATCCCACTGCAAAGCCCAAGAACATACGCTTTAATTAAATTTAGCAGCTAAATCAGCTCCTCCCCTCCCATCTGAATGGCTGGCAGATAGTCTGTGATCAGCAAAATATGCTTTCCTTTGCCCTTATTTATGTTGCTAAAATTCCTCCTAAAATTTCTCAGTGTCATGACTGCATATATCAATAGTGGGAGCAAGAAATCAGACAACAAGGTATCACCCAGACCCACACGAAGCACTTTGGCTAGCAAGGTGATTGTAGTACAGGCTGCCAATATTGGTTGGATCTCTGGTTGCTTTCTAGCACTGGAAATTAGATCCAAATTAAGAAATTTTAGCCATTAGGTCCTGTTTCCTGGAGAAGGTTGGGATGGTTACTCTGCAAAACTGTCCAAGAAAAGATTTCTTAGGGTTTTTTTAGGCACCTGTGTCCCTAAATGCCAATGCTTTTCTTATTAGGAGTCTTATAATATTTGGTGTTTGAAGGAGCTGTGAAGTCCCATCCTTAAGGGAAAGGGAGCACTCAAGATTTGTAGATGCTCCTGGTCAAAAGGAACAGCAATAGTTAGGCAAAGTTTATAAAGTTTTATTGGTAAATTGCACACTTGGTGTAAAAATGTATATAAGTTACTCCCTGAGCTCCTGTGTTAGCACTGGTAGTGGGGTCTGGATAAGTGGGTAGAGTGGAAGAGAAGGAAAGGAAAGGTGTGGAAAGGAAAGGTGCAGAAGGGAAAGGGAAGGGAAGGAGAAGGAAGGGGAAGGGATGGAGAAGGAAGG